>CAIGRS010225326.1:0-10084 GCA_903798395.1 Fraxinus floribunda | reverse complement strand
AATCAAAAATCAGGTTTATAGTTTGAAAATTCAAAAAACAGGTTTTTTTTTTTTTTTTAAATGAAATAATAAATTATTAAATCAATTTATTATTAACCCCCTGTTTGGGCCAACCACACATTTCTACTCATTTCCAACCACACATTCTTCAATAAAATAATATTTTCTATCACATCAATAACTTTTCCTTCTTTTTCAACCATATATTCCCCATTACATCAACCAAAAAAATGAATTCTTTTGAAAATAATGTGCACCAAACGGGGGCTAAATATTGAATTCTAATATAATATAATTAATCCATTCCGCATGCACCACCCATACCACTTTGGGGACTATTCCGACGACCATTCCNATAAGGTGTATACTTTACACCAAATCAAAAATCAGGTTTATAGTTTGAAAATTCAAAAATCAGATTTTTTTTTTATGAAATAATAAATTATTAAATATTTAATTATAATATAATATAATAAACTCATCCCACATGCACCACCCATCCCACTCCGGGGACTATTCCGACGACCATTCCGACCACCACTCTTCTCCGACGACCGTTTCGATGACTGCTCCGATTCCGACAATTATTTCGGCGACTACTTCCAGTGACCATTCTGGTCACAGATTTACAATTTACGGTCAGAGTTCAAAAATTTTATAGGTCACAATTAATTCGTTGATCACAAATTTCAAAATTAGTTGGTCACAGATCAAAATTTATAGGTCACATAGTCACAAATTTCCAAATTAATTGGTCACATTTTTTTCACGGTCACAGATTATATAATTTTTAGATCACAGATAAAAAATTGATTGGTCACAGATTATATTTTTAGTCACAGATTACCAAATATTAAAGTCACAGATTACCAAATCTTAAGGTCATAGATTATATTTTTAGTTACAGATTACCAAAATCACAAACAATCTTCATCCCCCGTCGTCGACATCGCCGCCAACAACAATACAACACCACGAACACATCACCACCACCACTACCAAACAAGATCTAAACCTACCAACCCACTACACACTCCACGACTGGTCAAAAACCACGCACCCATGCCGCCAATACCACCGTACCACTACCAACCAAATTTGAATTAACACCTCTGTAGTCCAACACCACTACAACAAGCATCAACACCACCACCGCATCCCGACGCAACTTCACTCTACCGGCTGCCGTTCACTGCACACACCTACAGCACACACACACACACCCACTGACTGCACACACACACACCCCTATTGCATGCACACTCCGTCGGCAGCGAACGCCACATCGCTGCCTTGAACGAAGCAGCTCGCACGATGCTGCAGCGACTGGCAGCATCGTTGCTCCGTTCAAGGCAGCGTCGTGTGACGCTAGTTCGTTCAAAGCAGCTTCGCACGACGCTTCTTTGAACGGCAGCAGCGTCGCTACTGTTCGCAGCAGCAAGACGACCTGCTGCGAACATCGACGACGCTGCCATTGTTCAAAAGCAGCGTTGTGACGCTGTCGGTAGCAGTGTCGTGACGCAGAGGGGGAAGGGGAATGACGCAGAGGGAGAAAGGGAAAGGGAAGGGGAAGGGGCAGGGGCAGGGAGAAGGGGAAAGGGAAGGAGGTGGGGGAGAGAAGGGAGAGAGTGATGGGGTAAATAGTTATAAATTAGGGTTAGGTTTTAATATGTTAATTAAAACCTATAATTAAAAGATTTAATATTTATTTATAAACTGTCAAAAACCACGCACCCATGCCGCCAATACCACCGTACCACTACCAACCAAATTTGAATCCAACACCTCCGTAGTCCAACACCACTACAACAAGCATCAACACCACCACCGCATCCCGACGCAACTCCACTCTACCGGCTGCCGTTCACTGCACACACCCACAGCACACACACACACACACACACACCTACTGACTGCACACACACACACCTATTGCCTGCACACTCCGTCGGCAGCGAACGCCACATCGCTGCCTTGAACGAAGCAGCTCGCACGACGCTGCAGCAACTGGCAGCATCGTTGCTCCGTTCAAGGCAGCGTCGTGTGACGCTAGTTCGTTCAAAGCAGCTTCGCGCGACGCTTCTTTGAACGGCAGCAGCGTCGCTGCTGTTCGCAGCAGCACGACGACCTGCTGCGAACGACGACGCAGAGGGGGAAGGGGAATGACGCAGAGGGAGAAAGGGAAGGAGAGGGAGAAGTAGAAGGGGCAGGGGCAGGGGCAGGGGCAGGGGGAGGGAGAAGGGGAAAGGGAAGGAGGTGGGGGAGAGAAGGGAGAGAGTGATGGGGTAAATAGTTATAAATTAGGGTTAGGTTTTAATATGTTAATTAAAATCTATAATTAAAAAATTTAATATTTATTTATAAACATAATATCTGAATTATGATTAAAAAACTTTTATACCTGACATTTGCGGTGAACTTTAAATGTGTGGAGGCATGTAATTTCCTCAAATTCAATCCGTGTGTTTATTTCATGTATCAGATACACGACAAAATTGCTATCATGTCAAATATTATCCAAAAATAAGGCCCCGTTTGATTCCAATCTTAGTACTTGACAATGCTCCTAGATCCCGCCACGTGCCCTTTGAGCCAATCGCAACCGTAACAAAGGACAACATGGAGAAGCTTCAAGAATTTGGTCCCACACTTTATCCGACAATGCTCACGTGACTGCAACAAACACAAACAAAAGTGAACTCAAGTTGGAGTTAAAGATACAAAAAAGAATCCCTAGAAAATAATAAAATTTATTTGTTAAAGGAATTCAACTTATTTTTTTTAAAAAATGAAATCATGTTAAAAGAAATAGTTTTCTTGTTCAAAATTAATTATGCAACTACAATAAAAAAAAATTAAAAATCGATCATATTATATTATTGTAAAAGTTGAAGACGAACTTATTATTCAAACAATGGATGGTGCATTTCTAGTCCCTATTGGATTCAGATAAAAAATTGTGAATTTCATAAAATATATTATTAAAATTAATTATTAACTTTAATTTTAGATTTCAATCCAAATTTCTAGTCGAACCAAACATGAATTTAATAATAAAATTAACAATTTATCATTTTAGTACCAAATAGGTTCCAAATCAATAGAAAAGAACAAGTTAATCAACAAATTTTCATCATAGTTACACAAAAAATTCCCAATAATAACACGCTTCACCTAGCTCAATTTTTCGGAACCAATCTAAATTAAGAGATAAACTTTAGTTTTATAAATTTAAACAAGCAAGATCTATGTGACACGTTGATAAAGATTTGAACATTTTCTACTGATAACAAATGATCAAATTCGAAATGAAAATTTAAAGTATTAACTTGTTAACAAAATAAGTTGAGGAGTAATGGTGAAATTTACCTAATTTATTTTTTAATTTTAAAATTTTTATTGCTGCGTCAGTCCAAATTTTTTAGCCACGGTGTGAGTGGGCGCTTAGCACGTGCCAAGGAGCATCACAACTCATAATCCAAAAGGGCGTAAAGCGACACGTGTGTACCGCCGCCAAATGAAAATAGTAGAAAATTCCTATTTCTCCGTCATTTCTTCTTTCGTGTAGCAACAGCAAACTCTTTCTCACAGCAAAAATCGTTCGAAGCAACCAGAAAAATTCTCCGAGTCGACTCACCCACCGAATTCAGTCTGTGTCTATTAGGGTTAGGGTTTCACTACTGTTTGATCTCAAAAACAGGTGGAGTTGTATTTGGTTTTAATGGTGCATTTAATGAAAGACGGAAACCCGGATTCGCAGAGCGAAAAGATGCCGATGGTAAAGATGGAAATAGAGGATCCTTTGGAAGAAGAGCATGGACCACTCTCCAAGCGTCACAAAGTATTTTATTCTTCTAAATTTGCAGTATATATGCTTATATATGTGTCTCTGTATCTTTTGGAATGAATGTGTATTGAAATTAATAAACACGCTAGGGTGTGAAAAATTAAGCATTTTAGGAGTTTGAAGATGACTATTTTATTGAAAGAAAAATTAGAAGCTTCGATCACTGTTCTTCCTATCGTACAATTGATGAAATTTCTCCCCTTTTTGGTTTTAGATTTTTTATTCACCTTGATGTGATATTTATCTGCGTGCAACATATTTTTTCAAGTTATCCACAACTATTGTGAGTTTACAGTTGTATTTGATATTGGTATTGTTTGTGTTTCACTGTCGCAGCAGAGTCTGGGGATGGGAGGTTTTCTGGAGTCAGTTTTGCAATATAATCCACTTGATGAGCCCAGTCCATTGGGTTTGCAACTGAGAAAAAGCCCATCACTTTTAGAGTTGATTCAAGCAAAGCTTTCTCAAGCTAGAGCTTCCAAAGTTGGAAGTCATGGTCATGGTAAAAAGGAACAGAGAGGTGGTGCTTCTGGTACTACTGATAAGCTGAAGGCCTCCAACTTTCCCGCCTCGGTTCTTAGAATTGGGACCTGGGAGGTAGATTCGAATTTCACACCTTTTTGAAAAACACCTGTATAATGGATTTTAGTCATTTTATAGTTTTTTGACTGATATTTACTGGAATATTTATTGGATTTGCAGTACAAATCGAAATATGAAGGGGACTTGGTGGCAAAATGTTACTTTGCGAAGCACAAGCTGGTGTGGGAAGTTCTTGATGGGGGGCTGAAGAATAAGATTGAAATTCAATGGTCTGATATAATGGCTCTCAAGGCAAATTACCCTGATGATGATCCTGGGTTTATAGATGTTGTGGTAATAACCACTCACTTCACTTAGTCTCATTATGTTGCACTGTATCCGCTGTTGATAATTAATTGACAACAAATTTTGGCATTTTGATGTGCAGTTGGCCAGGCAACCTCTGTTCTTCAGAGAGACTAATCCACAACCTAGAAAGCACACCCTTTGGCAGGCAACAACAGATTTTACTGGTGGACAGGCTAGCATACATAGGTAAGTCTTCTGTACTGCCTGGGTTGGGAGCAGGTTAATCATGCTTAATTTATGTTTTCTAGCCAGCATTTCTGTATTTTCCCTTTTTGTGCTCTGGCAGTCATGAATGATTTCACATCTAACTGGTAAAGAATTTTCTCTCTATTTCCTCTGTGTGCTTGTGTATTTTAAACCTTAGATCACTTCTTATATTTGTACTTTTCTCAGTATGGAAGACCAGATGGTAGAGTTAATTGTTTACATGACGAAGTATAACTTTCTTTTGGTGTGTGTGGATCGTGGAATGTGTGAAAGATATGACCTTGTGCTAGCTTGAGGAATATTGCTTTATGACGCTAGTATAATGTCAAACATTGGAAGGTGATATCAGGGTAGGAAAACAAACATTTTCACACACATTGTACACAATTAGTAGCATGGTGCAAAATGTCTCACTATTCTTCTTAGGCTTAAGTTTCATCGGTGGATTGCCCGACAAGGCAAGAAACAAAATTGAAAGTAAAAGAATATTCATTGAAATATTCTACCATTTAGTTAACAGCTGTAGCATATAACGGGGTAGTTACAGTGTCTGGTTTTATTTTTATTTTTTCCTTTAGTTTTTTATTCTAAAGTCTTTACTTGTTGGTTACATGAGGACGCCTGTCATCTGTATAGTTCCAGATTGAAACCTATAGATCAAAACAGGATTTATTTATTTATTTTGTGCATGTGTATGCGTATGTGGAGAAGATGTAGTGGGGTGAACTCTGAAGTCGTTGCTCTGGTGATGGGATGATTCCTGCCAATGGTATCAATGCAATGTTGGGATTAGATCAAAAGTTTAGTGGTTTATCTATTTATTTTAGGGTTACAAGTGTTTATATGTATATGGTTTGAGGTATGAATGTATACACGTACATGCTATGGTTGTATGTTTTGGGTTTTCTTTCAGGCTTTTTAGGTGACTTAGTTGTGTCTTTATGCTTGGAGCTCTTACATATACACGAGGGTATTTATTTTTATTATTTTTTATTTATTTCAGGCGACATTATCTGGAGTGCCCACAAGGCTTGCTTGGAAAGCATTTCGAAAAACTTATTCAATGTGATCCCCGTCTCAACTTTCTGAGTCAGCAAGGAGAGATAATATTGGATTCTCCATATTTTGAACCCAGAGTCTCTGTGTTTGATGATCCAAGTGAAAACAACAGTGGGTTTGATATGAATAGCGGGGAGAGTTCTTCCTTTTCTAACTTACGGGACCCAGCTTCGCCATCAGCAGCTCAATCATCTTCTTCAAAATATGAACATGATGCTCTTGGCAGACATTCAGAATCTTACCCTCGCGAAACACCATCACCAAGCTCAGGTAGAACTGTATTTTGTTGATGAAATGTATGCTAAAGTTAGTGTTTTTGTTTCAGAGAAGTGTCCTAAACTTTTTTAATACTTTAAGAAGTCTAACTAGACCAGCACTCTCTATTCTAATTAATTGTTTGAGAATGGCATGGCTTCTTTACCTCTTCCTATCCACTTGAAAGAAACAGAACCCTTAATCCTGTATATAGATTTCACTCATGATTATTTGTTTTTCGTTCAATTACAATTATTAGTGCATTTATCGAAAACTGGTTTGGAATATCTCGCCTTGATGAAATAAAGAAAAATGAACGAGGGACAAAGCTGAAGTTACTATAGAGGTGTGATCTTATGGGTTTTGGCTAACAAGTCGATCATCCTTGTGCTCCTTTTAATTTACCTAGTATAGAGAATAGCCACAGTCTGAAACTGGAAAGGAAGCGTAAATTATCAAACACATCGGTACCTCTAAGTTAACCGAAAATGCATGAATTAAATCTTAATAGAGAATAGTTTTATATGTGCTTGATATATATTAATATTAGGAAGTGTTCTATTTTTCTATAGAAAATTGCAATTCAATTGTGATCTGATAGTGTTTCAAATTTTTAGGATGTTACATCGTGAAATATTTTAATAATTTAGAATTTCCTTGGGGTTTTGACTACCAAGTAGTATGGGTCATTATGGGGGCAGCCATTTTGACAAGAAGTGACTAGAATCAAGATGTGACACAGGATTGGTAGTATTGACTGTAAATTGTGTTTTGAAGTTGATTGTATCAGGCTGTTGAACACGAGGAAGATTTTTGGCCCTGTTCAACGTGGTCTGAGTCCCCCTTGTATACTATGGTTGGAGAAGAGCCACAACACAACTTTTTAATGGGATTTTCAACTCCCCCTTTCCTCGTTCTCTTATTTCAGAGAGGGGGAGTAGGTGATGCAGAGCTCAGCTTGTGATTGTCTACCTTACCAGCAACTAAGTAGGAGTACAGATCCTGTGTACTTAGTTCATGCAATGTACTCAGAACTGATGTCACACTCTAAACTGCCAAGCTAGGAAGTAAAGCTCTTTTTTATATCCAGTTGGGTGTGTGTGTGTGTGAGGGGTGTACGGGAAAAGACAAGGGCAAGGATATAGAAGTCATGTGCCCAAAGCAAAATTCTATGAGAAAGCTTAAGACTCTTGTAAGCTTGCACACTGAATCTTGTTACAACTTCAGAAGTGGTAGAACACAATGTCTTCCGGAAGATATACAGTTACGTGATGATCAGGGTTTGGGCTTGGGCAGCTGCACCTCTACCTATCTTTTGCATTAATCTATTTAGCTGGCACATGCTCATCTGTAACAGGGTGAGTAGCTAGATATTTTGCCCTGGGCTTTTCATTTTACAAATTCCCATAACCAGCTGGCTCACCTAAGATATTCACTTCAATTTAATTTAGTCTACCCTTTCAATTTAGGACAGGATGTATAAGTACTAATATGACAAGTTCATCTTGTAGGAGTATGTCAAATTTCTTATTTCCAAATGAATAATTATGTCGTCACTTTCATGTCTGTGAGTCCCACACTGAGGTGAAAAAAAATATGTGAGTATGAGAAAATATATATTCCTGATTACTCCTTTTCTCCTCTCTACTATCTTCCATCCTAGAGAAGATTTTTCCAATGTCCTCGGTGTTTGTTTGTCCCCGCAGTTTCTAGCCATGAAATACTGAAAAATGGACCCATGCATCTTCATTTTTTGCTGATACTTGTTCACCAATTCTCTTCGGGGTTGTAAACTACATTTTACTCAATTATTGCAAGGGCTCTACATATGGTGATAGAAAATATTAGTATATTATGATGAATTACATCATTGCCTCCTGAGTTGCTCATTGTCTTACCTCGAGAAGCATCGTCAATTGGATTTGTTTGCTATTTATTTGTAGATAGATTCTTGTCTTCTTTTATCTAATAATATGAAACTCCTTTTACTATTATATGCAGCTAGGGAAATGCAGACCATTGAAGATATTAAAATTGGCGGGATGGAGCAACTAAAGGTTCTCAGCAACTGGGATCAGATCAGGGCGCCAGGTCTTCACTCCTCTATGTCAATGAGTGATTTGGTGAGCTTTCTTGAGCATCGGATATCCGAGCAGAAAACCTCTAACTATCAAACTCTCTCAAGCGAGGAATGGCAAAGCCTCCAAGTTCTGGATGACATCAAGCAGTGCTTGTTCAGCGACAGTGACATCCGACACATGCCTGACTCAGATGAGAAGTCTCTCATGTCAAGGGTCAATTCTCTTTGCTGCCTTCTTCAGAAAGATACTACAGCAGGTCCAAACTCGCAAATTAAAAGCAGAAACTGTCCTGAAGTATCATTGCCCGAAAAGAGAACAGACGACAAGTTTGGTTCATCAACTACAGTAAATGAACCTATCCCCATGGATGAGTCCAATGATACCTCTGGTTACAAGCAGCCAACATCAATGACTAGGGAGGACTCAGTTGGAGAACTGCTGCTTAATCTCCCTAGGATAGCATCTTTGCCTCAGTTCTTGTTCAACATTCCTGAAGATACTAAGAACCAAGCTAGGTAAGGTCATTGAAGAAGTGAAAAAGCTGAGGTAGAGGTATGAAGCTCCATTGTCCCAGTAACTTTTGTGTATATGCAAGCAAGAATAGGTTTTCTTTAGTATGTGGATGTGGAAATCGCGTCCGGTGAAGAATGTTGCTACTGAGGATTTGTTTAATGTAGTAGCCCCCCCTGTGACCATCATCATGTACAAAAATGTAGTGTTTTGCTGCATGCATGTAATAATGTTTTATTGTGGTTTGAAGTTTCTTCAATTTGCTGGTTGCGTTTTGAAAATTTAAAAAATTCCTGATAGGATCATACCCCATTTTTCTCTTGTGGAGTAGAAAATCTATACGATCTGGACTTACAAAATTGGAATGACTTTATCACGACTTACGACTGTTTAAAACATTTCCAGAAAATAGGAGTAGAAACTGGAGATAATCCATTCAAACTTCTTCTCCCCACCTTTGGTTATTTACTTGGTCCATTTCCGATAAGAACTCAGAAAGTTTCATTAAAATTCATTGGAAAATTTTATTACATTTATCTGACAATGGTGTGACGTGTTATGCAGATAGAAACGTAGTGCTGGGCGTGTTTGCTGGGGCGGACACAGAACATAAAAGTTAGGGGCACAATTGAACTTACAAAGAAGTTGGGATAAATTTTACACTCGAAAATTTACGTCCAATAAAAAATTATACCCCATGTAATTTTGCATCCGAAAACTTATATGGGATGTGACTTTCGGATGTAAAATTTCCAAAAATTTTGATGTCATATTGCATATAAAGTTTCCTAATAAAATGATGAAAATTACATTGAGAAGTTTGTATCGCAAAAATCGTAAATGTTAATGAAATAATTGATTTTTTTTTTTTTTGAAGAGTTGGACGTTTTTCTTTAAGATTCACGTTTAACGTATTTTTAACTATTTTTGATATCTATTTTGACAATTCGATATGTTCATAATATAGTTCTCGAAATAAGCTTTGAGATGACATAAACAATTTGTAAATTCGATTAGCGTACAATCGTCGGAGAATTTTTAAAATTAATATGTTATCAAAATTCAAATTTATTGTGATTTTGCCCTTGTTTGATGGAAAATAAAATCAAATTTTTAGTAAATTTTGATAAAAGTTAAAACAGTTATGGATTCCATGAAATATGTTATTAAAATTAATTGTTAACTTTAATTTAGATTTCAATCGATACCAAACACGAATTTATATTTAAAAAAA
>CAIGRS010225318.1:0-21081 GCA_903798395.1 Fraxinus floribunda | reverse complement strand
CAAACTCAATTTGATTGCTACTACACCATATTGAATTTGGGGGAGGGTGTTGAAGATACGGAAAGAATAATCTTTATGATATTTTTTCATTAATGTAAGATTATTTTCCTTAATAGTTGATTGTATAATTATTATGCAATCTTTCATTTTATAGTTATTTATAGTCCTATAAATAGGGTATTTTACTTTGTAATAGAAACACGTTTATTATATACAATTTATAATATTTTTCACAATAGCACTTATAAAGTATTTCATAATAACGTGCAACACACGTTCAACATTGACTAATTCTTTAAAAAATCACGATCCAAAACATCATTTTTTTTTCAAAATAATGACCATAAAAAATGAGCTAATTAATTTTACTAAAATTCACAAAAAATTATAACTCTTATATTTTAGCTCAATTTTCTTTTGAAGCGACTAAAGGGACTTGATCAGACTCAATTAAATTAAGTTCCAATAAATTAATCTCGATTCGATCAATTCTTGATAGGTCAAAATAATTTATTAATCACATTCTATTCCACTAAAACAACTAGACTGCACTCTCATTCTAGGTGATATTACTGATCGTTCTTATATATTATCCTCATCAATCGTCTCAAATTTTTTTGGAAGACGACTAAATTGATTAAAATGTCCTTTTTGAAATATTTGTAAATTCTAAAATCTTATTTTCTATTTGACAGTACCTTGTGAATAATCTTTATGATATTTTTTCATTAATGTAAGATTATTTTCCTTAATAGTTGATTGTATAATTATTATGCAATCTTTCCTTTTATAGTTATTTATAGTCCTATAAATAGGGTATTTTACTTTGTAATAGAAACAAGTTTATTATATACAATTTATAATATTCTTCACAATAGCACTTATAAAGTATTTCATAATAACGTGCAACACACGTTCAACATTGACTAATTCTTTAAAACATCACGATCCAAAAATCATTTTTTTTTTCAAAATAATGACCATAAAAAATGGGCTAATTAATTTTACTAAAATTCACAAAAAATTATAACTCTTATATTTTAGCTCAATTTTCTTTTGAAGCCACTAAAGGGACTTGATCAGACTCAGTTCCAATAAATTAATCTCGATTCGATCAATTCTTGATAGGTCAAAATAATATATTAATCACATTCTATTCCACTAAAACAACTAGACTGCACACTCATTCTAGGTGATATTACTGATCGTTCTTATATATTATCCTCATCAATCGTCTCAAATTTTTTTGGAAGACGACTAAATTGATTAAAATGTCATTTTTGAAATATTTGTAAATTCTAAAATTTTATTTTCTATTTGACAGTACCTTGTGATCACATCACAGTATTAAATTTACAATCAATATCGAATTACTGAGCTCAGATTAGTTGTACACTAGAGAATCTATTGAGGTCATGATCATGCGTGTTAAAGTTATGTGACAGATTCCTTATTGTAAATATAAGCACTTGTTAGTTCACTTTAATTTTCAATGCACTGAGATATTGATCAGCAATTTGATCTTCAATTATTGATACAATGAAGAACTTCAAGTTAATAATCAAAGTTCATTACTCGCTCAGAGTTAAGGTCTCACGTACAACAATCAAGCGAAATTAAATTTGTGTGATCAATCACAAATTAAATTTCACGTGGTGTGGTCCAATATATTCAATATGTACACTCAATCTTACTAAAAAAAATCAAAGATGAAATTTAATAAAATTGAGATGATCTTATAAAAATATTGTGTCCGTCTTTATTTACTAATCGTTTTGTAGATTGAATTATAAATCGAATCTTTCAATGCTTGGTAACTTAAGCACTCAATTTATAATATCAAAACGAATTATGAACAAATGCAATCTCAAATTAATAGAAGCAATTTATCAAATAATATCATTCACAAATGCTATACAAGAATTAGAACAGTGCAAATTCGTGTCAAAATCACTTCATATTTAAAAATTAATCATTGTCCAAACACAGAAAATTTATCACAAAACATGATGACAGATTGGAAGGTATAACGAAAGTACTTGTGATGCTTGTTGGTTAATTGTGTAGTGAAATGTTGTTTGTAATTGACAAAGTGAATGGTAAAATTTAATTCGCAGGAGCGTAATTAAACATAAAATTGAATAAGAAAAAGAAATGAAATGAAGGAAAGTGAACAGCGAAAGAGACTCTAAGGCAAGTGATAAACATTTTCTCAACAGTGCTAACGGATTACGACACTTGTCTCCTAAGATACAATATATACAACTTATGGTGGAAGCACTTCAAACTACAAGTAACAACAAACTCGAGCAATTTTTTTTCTCTCTACAAAAAAATAATTTTTTAAGAGATTTTGGTGCAAGACTCAATGCAAATTATATGGGATACATAATGGACGTCCAAATGGTCCTATATATAGAAGAGGAGATATTGTAAGTGAAGAGACGCGCTCCAAAACTCAGCAACCTTTATGAAAGGAAGCATCCCTTGCCGTCTCTAGCATCTCGCTCGAGCACCATGACACCTTTTCAACAAAAACTTTTTGCCTACCTATCGCTAGCCTGTTGCTTGAGAGACAACTTCATCGCTAGCTAAGCGCTAGCTTGCCATTCAAGCGGTGTTACCTTTTTTTCCTCCTTGTTTTTCTTCTAATTTGGATCTTAATTTCTTATTCATTCGGAATTGATTTTGAGATTCCAAATATACTACGACAATCTATTCGAAAAGTAGAACAAGTTAGTATATTTATTTTTATAATTTGACTATCGGATCAAGTTTGAATATTTGCTCAAAATTGACACAAAGTCACTTTTCAAGTTTTATACTTAACCAAATTTTCAATCTTTAAACAAATTCCAACATTCCCCCAACATCAATGAAAATTCAAATATGTTCAATGTCAAAATATGATGAATCATAGAGAGAATATAAAAATATTGCATCATGTAAGGTAGCTTTTGACTTTGAACCTTCCTTACTAAATACTATCGAATTTACTTGGCGAATTGGTGAACGTAATATCTTGAACTATACAGTCGTTGGTGTAAACCAAGACAACAATACTTAAATAGATTTTTCCCTAAATCGTTCATAGTTCTCATAACTTGGTTCATTTTGGCTCTGAAGATGACCTCATTTTAAAAGTATTCTACCATATTTCACTTGATTTAATCAAGATATATGAATTATTAAAAGCATATATTAAACTTTAACATTCTATAAAAAAAACACTTTAATTATCATAGGAGTTAGGAATTATTTTTCCAAGTGCTTCACTGAATCTTCATAACTTAGTTATCCCCTTGAACCAAGATCATAGGATCTCGAGTCAACAAGGTAGTGTTACCATTACAAATATTCTTATATAGTAGGCTTTAGTCTCATTCCTTTCTATAGGCAACATGCTTGATCTCTTGGTAAACCTTTTGTAAGAAAATCTACGATGTTTTCCTTTGATTTCACATAATCTATGGAGATAATACCATTTGATATTAGCTACTTAATGATATTGTGTTGTATTGTCATGTCTAGATTTAACATTATACATGCTTCTTTGAAACTATCAAAATGTATACCTATTGTAGGTACTGGCTTAGGTCAACATGGAGTTTCTTTTAAGAAGTTACGAAGTCATGTTGCGTATTCTACAACTTTATCGGAAGCAATAAACTTCGATTACATCATTGATCGAGCTATTTCAGATTTATGTACAAGAAAATAATATGCACTGCTATTATTGGCATTTTTATTAAATATACAACCAATAGTTTTAGAATGAAGTTTCATTTGTTTGGGCTTGGTACTTCAACTTTAGCTAAACACCCTACACTTTCACGTGTTGGTAAGAATGATGACTTTCCATAGTTCATTGGAGTTGCTTTCATTTTCTTAAACGCTATCTTGTTAAACATGCTATATGTCAAAAGAATAACTCCCCCCCCCCTCCCAACAAGTTCTGGGATAGACTCGAACTTATCAACATTGCATTCATCATCTCTTTCAAAGTTCGATTTTTGCGTTTAACAACACCATTTGATTGTGGTGTGTAAGTTGTTGTTGTTTAATGAATGATTCCATGCTTGGAACATTGTTTTTCAAACAGTGCCCCTTATTCTCCACTTCTATTACTACTAATATTTTTTATTCGTTTACCAAGTTGATTAACAGTTTTTGTCTTATGTTTAAATACATCTAAGACTTCGTCTTTGTTTTGTAGTAGAAAGACATAACAATACATTCATCAATGAAAGTTATAAAGTATTTCTTATCATCTTAGTTTGAGAGAATTTTAAATCACATATATCGCTATATATTAATTTTAAAGGCGTCGTGTAAACAGAATTGGAATTTTTATTCATAATGTTTTTTGGTACAATTGTAAGGACATTCATTTTGAACATTCCTTCACTAAAAGAACCCTTACCAACATATTTATCATTTTAGGTAAGTATGAACTTATCCAATACAAATAAAAGTTAAATTTGTTCTTGCTAAGTAAAGACCCCGAAACCAGGTTCTTGCGAATGTCCGGCACATAGAAGACATTATTGAGGACTAGTTTTTTCTCGAAAGTCATTTTCAATGTGATCTTTCCAAGTCCTTCAACCTTCGATACAAAGTTCCCCAAGAAAAATTGTTCTCCTTTCAATTCATGATAGTTTGAGAACATGATCTTATTGAAAGTTTCCCAATGATGGCTGCAACTTAAACGAACTTACTCAATTACATCTTTTCTGTATATATGTCATGAAGTAGAACTTGAAATTATTGTACTTGACATATCACGGTTTTGGAGTCTATCATTTTGTAGTCCAAAAACTTGCCGACAATGCACTTCTTAGTTCCGGCATACTCGATCTTGTACTTTTTCAATGAATCCCATATATCCTTGAATCTACCTTATCGTAATCCCCACCAAACATGGCAATGATTCTGTTGATCAACCTCGTGCTGCACCCAGGCTCCAGATTAGTATTTTCAACATGGAAAAAGCCAAATGGCATGGGCCTGGCCAAGTAGCAGAATCCTTTCAACATCCTGCACTTATTATGTACATTGGTTGCATATCTCAGACCCATGATATGACAGAGCATTATTGTAATTATTATTCCATAATTTCTTTTTAAAATTAATTAATGATTTTGACCGAAATTAGAATATTTACCAAACGGATGTTTAATCAACTTTTATTAAATTTTAGTAAATTTTTTGATTTTTAGCAAACATCATGCACATAAATCTATCACTTTTTTCTTGAATTTAGCAACTCGAATAATAATATCTAGCACCAGTCCAAATAACTAAATTTAATATGTTAAATTAAATTAATCATGTTACATTGTATTTAAGTAAGTCTATTATTTAATATCATGTAGTTACAACATAAATTGATATTTAACATTATCTATAAGGAAATGGTCATCTCATTTAATTCGTGTACGGCATAACATTGGTAACCAAACTTTCTTTTCTTAGAAAAGAGCCGCCTAACAATCCAACTCTTATACATGACTAATTATGTATTGATTAGGTCCGCTGATATTTAATACTATCTCAATTTTGTTGTGTCATGGCTTTCGCTAAATGATAGACTTGAAAAACAACATTTGTTTAGTGAATGTCGAAGACCTCGTAGTTTATTCTCTTAACTATATAAGTTGTCTATCGAACATAAGAAATAACTTGTAAATTAAGTAAATGAGGTAAAATAATCTCGAAGAAGTTAAATTTTATTTCGGTTACAAATAAAAAGTTGTATACTTTTATTAATTCATTGTCATGTAAAATTAGGCTACATATCAAAGTTCAAACTACTAAAGATGCATGGCAGTGGATTAGTTGGGGGGGTGGGGGTGGGGGGTGGGGGGGTAAGGTTGGCAGAGCGTCGTAGTCATGATCTTAAAGGGTTGTGCTATGGGTACAATTATGTACCCATAAAGGTGTAGCATTTTTCGACCTTAAATATGGATGACAGTGGATATGGCTTTGGTAAAGAATGCTATTCGTACATTCTTTGCATGTATTAAAGTTGACATTGTACAAGGTTAAAAAAATTTGTGTCATGAATTTTATTATTTTAAGTGTTATTGAAATCAAGTGTTAAAAAGTGTGCCACGGGTCTTCAAATTATTCATTTGAAAAAATGGAAACCCTTTTTATTGAATGATCATGATACTTCTCGAAAATCGAAATTCTTGATCAATGGATGAACAATATCACCTCACACACTGTAAAAAATTGTTAAACTTAATGTCACTATAGCGGGACGGTAAAAAATTACTATAATAGGTAGACGATTGATGGGAGAGAGGAAATCAAACTGAATATTATTTAGGATGGGAAGTCGAACATGACTACTTGCGTGCATTGAGACTAAATAGAAAAAATCGCTAAACTGCAAATGAAACCGAACTCATTGAGTTTAGATTCATATGGACACATCAACGTTTCAATTTTGAATCAAATCAAAGTCATTCACAGTAGACATACCAAACTCATCAAGCCATAACCCACCACCATATGTCTGCCAATAATTGTGTTATTGTGTCCATGTTCTCAATTATTTCTTGGATAACCACAAAGTTGGCTGCCCCCCTCAATTCAGCAGCCCCTACTTTATAATAATAATAATAATAATAATAATAATAATAATTTAGGATTGGAAATATTTTATTTTATGTAATGAATATTCAATAATTCGATTTGTGTTACGATTTTATTTTGCAGTTGGCTTTGCTTCTAATCAATTTGTTAACATCTAGAGATAGAATTTTAGTTATATAGATAAAGTAAATCCATTCATTTTGTGTTCTGCAAATGTTTATTTATTTATATACCCCTTTTGAACCATGGATCTTACTTATCTTATTTTATTCAACATATAGGCTCTATTTGGTACGGATTAAAGTCAGGTTTTAATTTAACTCAAAGTTAAACAATCAATATTAACCATATTTTTCATGGGTCCCACAACTTTTCAACCACACATTTCAAAATTTTCTATTACAATCTATTAAAAATCTAATTTTAATCCTCACCAAACACTATCGTAGTCTCCATTCTATTCTTGAAAATGTATGTACAATTGTTGCATGCATTTTATATTTTGGAGATCAAGCTTCTGGCTGGATTCTAACTTTTCCTTATCTTTTGGTTTACATTTGAAAATTTTAGTGCGACAATTTTTCCTTAATATTTGTAAATTTGGTCCCGATTTAAGTTCATTTTTTCCTGGATGCGGTAAGGAAAAAGATGTTCCGTACATTTTAATTTATTATATAATGTAAGAATTAATGTTACTAATGTTGTCGACTAGTTTTTATGTAAATCGTGCTTTGAAATTAATCTGAACCGCAAAAATAAAAATGTTTTTGTTTAGCCCTGTTTGAAAAATGAAATGATTTGGTTCAATTTGAAAAAAATTCCCAACTATTTTAAATGGTTTGGTTTGAAAATTGGTCAAAAACTATTTAAGTCGAACATCGATCACCCCTAGCTTAGACATAAGAGGCGATAAGGGCCACAAAACGCTATGGGTGACTTGGTTTCAGTCTAGTTCTCTTATTTTTGAAAATTTTCGCCCATTCGCATTTGTTTTAAATAAATTATAATTTTTCAATATTCATATAATTTACTAAAATAACAAATCTAAAATCGTAATGAGAAAAACAAAAAGTCTACTAAATATGATTAAATCAGCACTTAATTCAATTCGTTGCAAAATATACTAGACAATATAAAATAACTTATATTCCATTACATCTAAAATTTAAGAGTAATCCTATTTGTAGTGAAAATTACCGGTAGTCACCCTACATAGCATACATGTAATTGTTCGTGATTTGATGTATTAATGTGGTAATTTTTTATTGACTCATGCATCAAATTACAAATCCGTCATATGTATGTCACGTAAGACGACTACCTGTAGTCTTTAACACGAGTTTTTCCCATCACTCCATTCAAATCAATCCAAATATCGTTTACAATGTTCCATGCTACATATCATTTAAATATGAAGAAAGGTGCTTAGGAAAACATTTACATAATTCCCTTCTTCTCTTTTAATCAATAAACAAATTCTCCAAATTGCTCATCTCGTTAATTGGCATGGTTATCGTCTATCGATGATAGGGCATAGCTTGAACTCGACTCTTTCTCTTATTGAGGAACCTTTGCAATGATCTCCTCATGCAAAAACTAGTCGGACTATGCAGTGGCGACTGAAGCAACGGTGAACATGGATCTGAGCCAGGCGACCATTCACTCGTCCGCTCCTCCATTTCTCGTCTTGCAAGCAATATCATCTCTCGAGCCTACATTAATTTCCCAAAAAAAAAACAAATAATTAACACTAGGATAAAGTTTGATGTTCAAGAATGGTAATTAAATATTTAATGAACCATTTAAACATTATCCACAAAAAAGTCGAATCAACTAGTGATACGATCTCAGTAGAACATGTTAGAAAACTGCGGTTGAGCGTACCTGAAGCTCTGTAACGTTACAAACAGAAACTTTTCCATTATAGAAAATGGTTAGTTGTTGGTTCTGCTTTTCATTTGGACTCTCATTCACCATATTCAACCTTCAATAACACAGTAATAAAAAATGAGCCAAACTGTAATCTTATAAGTTTTTCAGTGTAGGTGTATGTGCAGAGAGAGAGAGAGACTTACATTGGATCGAAGCGAGCATTGTGATGGAAAGATGCCGACGGTGTTACGAGCCTTAGCTCCAAATTACAGTTTCTCTTCATCTTTTCCTGTATATAAATAATTAAATACTATGCTGATGCAGAAAGAGAAAGAGAAAGAGAGAGGAGAGGGATCTAGAGAGAGAGAGTAGGTTAATCAAGAGTGAAACTATGAAGTTGAGAGAGTGATGAAAACGGAAAACCCATATGGAGTTTATATACAGAAGTGGAATTGGTCTTGGAGATGACGAAGTGGCGGTTTTGAGGATAATGACAATTCAAACACGAAAGAAACGCAGAATGGACAATCTAGAAAAATTACATAGGGACGAGAATGTGAAGAAATAATAAAATGCACGTGTAAAATGAGATTTCTGTGTTTTTGTATCCACTAACTATTCGAACAATTAGTCATATATTTCATTCATTTGAATAAGTCGGCCACGTGTTTCTTTTTCTTTATTTTTGAAACTTCGAATATTCCTTGGCTAACCATGGTTTTCTCTAATAACACGTTTCAAAAACTTTAATCCGATTATATTTATATGGTCAAAAGGCACACTTTCTTGTCAAAAAATGTATTGCAAGATTTAAATTCAATTGGGGAAAAGCCTTATGCCCCGGCTCAATGACCGGGGCATTTCGATTGTGGTCCACATTGATCCATCAACGTTTTGATTTTAGGGAAAAGCCTTAGGCCCCGGCTCAATGACCGGGGCATAAACAGGGGCGTGGCGGGGCATAAAGCAGGGTTCTAAAGATTAAAGAAGTTTATTTAGGGAGTGTGTGGTAGAGATTAAAATCAGATTAAAATTGAAAATATAGTCGTTATTATTGACTTTTATTAGACGGATGAGACCCAATAACGATCATATTTTCAATTTTAATTGGATTTTAAGCCGTACCAAACAAGCTCTTAATACTTAAATATTTATTTTTCACACATTTAGCCTCCGTTTAGTAGAGGTTTACTGTATTTTTATAGAAGTTGATGAAATACATGGTTGAGAAATTGTGATTCCCGTGAAATGTGTAGTTAAAATTAATTATTAATTTTGACTTCTTAAATTTAATTTCTACCAAACAGGAATAAGTGATACCTACGTGTTAATGAATAATTAGTTAGCTAATGTGAGCCTAAAGTAGAAATTAGGTGTCTCTTAAAAATGAATATTACGAATTTAGCCAATGGAGTGTCCATGCTATACTATTGTTAAGTTATTTGTTTGTTTGTTTACCCCCGTTTGATATAGATTTTTTTAAAATAAATTTTGTGAAAAGTGATTTTTTTTTAAATAATGTGTAACAAAAAAGTAAAATAAATAAAAAAATATGAGTACATGTCCAAAATTATTTTATTGAGAAAGCTTAGTAATCGTGATGTGTGGTTGTATAACCTTCATGAAAAAAATAAAGATAAAAATCAATGTGCATAATAATACCTGTCATCCATGTTATTGATACTTTTTCACACCCCTCTTATTTGATTCAAACCTTCCACCGTTTTTAGGAGGATAGAGCATAATTTTTTTTATCTTAATATCTTAAAATAATAAATTTTATTTTGAAGTAACATTTAAAAGGATTATACTTAATCTCCAAAATGTACTAAAATGGTTCATGCTATTAAAAATAAGAGTTTTGCTGCATGTACACTCAAGTGTACACTGCACAAGAAGAATAATCCCAAAGAGAATGCTACAAGTTAGGGCTGGGCGTGGGTCGGTTTAGTTCTGTTCGATTTTAAAATTTTCGGGTATTTAACAAATGGAACTATCGGGTCCAAATATAATTATGGAATGGTTCGGGTTCGGTTCCGTACCATAATTAAATTTTTTAACATTTACAACAATACTACATAAATATAACTAATGACATTTCATTTGTAATTTTTACAAATTAGCATAGTCAAATTCAAAAATATATAAATAACTAGCGTCGAATGACTCATTTGTAATTTTTACAAATTAACGCAGCCCAATTCAAAAATATATAAATAACTAGCTGTCGAATAACATTAATTCAACGCATATAAATACCAAAAATGGGCTAATGAGCTTTAAAATAATGTGGGCTTTAAAATTAAAATTATGAAATGATTTGATCTATTTAATTAATTTGTTAATTTATTTAGAAAAAATAAAATAATTTAATTAATTCAATAAAAAAAATAAAAAAATTATTTAGTTTCGGTTCTTCGTCTAGACCCGAGACCCGACCCAAACTCATATGTTCTTGATTTGAGTACCCGTTCAGGTATTTAATTTAGAAAGAACTGTTCGATTTGGTTCGGTACATGACTTTTGTCCACCCCTACTACAAGTCACAAACTCCTTGAGTTTATTATTATTTTGATTTTTCTTCAAAATATAATTAAGGCCATATCATATAACTGGACGAATTTTTATTGTTGGGATTGTTGAAAAAGATGATAGATTTGAATGATGACTTTAAATTCGAAAAATCAACTTATCAACATTACCAAAAATTAGACAGAGTAACGATAATGATATGATTGAAAAACACCAAATGAAAAGAATGCCAAAGCAACACCAAAAGAAATGTATGCAAAGTTGAGGTAAGAGTTGAACTCTTTGTCCTTAAATCGAATATATCTCGCAACGACGCTCACGGAGAGTGGAAATCGACTCCCAAGATATAACGACAATTTTCTTGTGTTAGTTGCACTTCAAAACACAATAACAACGAATCGAAGATTAGTTTTTGTACTCCTTATTAAAAATGGAAAAATAGCATTTTATGTAGAATTTTGGTTAGGAAAAGATGAATTTAATGTTATGTCATGATTGCATATGATTGGGATGAACAAGTGGACATTTCAGGGGTCTAATTTATAAAGAATGAAATGTTGTGAATGAAGTGTCGCGCCCAAAATTCAACAACATTTGTCAAAGGTCATAACTTTTGTTGTGACTAGCCTGTCGCATTTACGTCACTCGAATGTTAGAAACAGAGACTGTGTCGTTCACCTGTCATTCGAGCGATAGCCTCCTCGCTTGAGCGCTAGGAGAGTGACGAATTTGGACAAATTTTCAGCCAATTTTCTCTTTTCTTCAAACTTTAGACCGTAATTTCTCATTTATTCGGAATTAGTTTATAGATTCCAAATATACCACGACGAGCAAAACAAGTTAGTCTATTTATTTGCATAATTTGACTATCGAATCAAGTCCGAAATTTTAGTCAAAATTGACACAAAGGTCATTTTTTCATGATTTAGTACTTGACCAATTCCAACAGGGATTTCATCTTATTGAACTCAATTGTATCCGGTTGGACATTATCATAAAGATTAAGGGCCTGTTTGCTAGTTTTTTAAATTGGTTTTGACTATTTTGTGTGGCAATATACATGAGAAGTTGAAAGAATCAATGTTTGTTAATTTATGAGGCACTGCTTTAAAAACTACTCAAAACCAGTATAGTGCATTTTGGGTTGTATTTTCAACTCACCAAATTTTTTATTTTTGACCTTTTTTTAGTTTTTCTTCCAATTTTACCTTCTCTAAAGCAACACTCGGCTTCTTCAAAACACACTCTTCAAATCTTCCATTAGGTATTCTCTCTTCTCTTATACTTGTTACTTTTGTTGATTTTCTCTATTTCTTATGATTGTTTGCTTGATTCATGAATGAAAACGCGTAGTTCGACCCTAACAATACCTAGAGGGGGTGAATATGTATTTTATGCGAAATTAAAATAATCAATTAATAGGCAACAAGTCACCAATTAATTATCTCTAGATGGTTAATCATTCAAGTCACCTTTGTTTAAATACAGCAGATCATACAAACAATAAATAAAGCAATAAAGAACAATAGTACGATCACGGAGAAATCCAACTAGAAAAAATTCTGGACACTTTGCCATTCAATCTACTATAAAAGAATTTAACAACTTACAGTCTACTAGACTAGATGACTTGTACTATCTGATTACCCGACTACACTCCTTACAGATTTCCCTAGATCCCATGCTCCCCTGCACCAATTATTAGCTGCAGTTGCTAAAGCTCTCCGTAGAATTTGCTATCCTGCAGCACTCCAAGCCCTGTGAATTCATTTATCTCCAGTGGATCACGAAGAACGACCCGTTCTTCACAGACAGGTTCTCCTTTCGACTTCCTTCGATTTTCATACCTCTGACCAGATATATAGGAAGTAAGGGTACGATATTTGGATTATGAAATCGATGTTTTTCCAACCAAAAAATCTCACACAGATGAAGGTTGAAGAATATGATATGGAGGAATTACTCTCTGATTTGTTTCTCTCAATGTTCAACCTTAGAAAATTCATACAGGTGAGTTTTGGTATTTATTGTAGGTTATAAAACGAATGAGTCGGGTAAAAAGCATTTAAATCGCGAAACAAAATTTTTCCGGATAAACATGTCTCGCAAGCGAGAGCTTAGTGACGGTCGAGCGAGCGAAGATGGAGCGACAGTCCAGCGACGATATTTCTATTTTTGTAGCTCGAGCCTAACATTGACGACAGTCTATCGAAAATTCGTGTCGTTTTCCTTCTTTTCCCATTCTCGAAACCCTAAACTTAAACACCTAACTTTTCAACTATTTACACATTACTCCTTGAAGTTTTAGAATATATCAATTTCAGTCATTTTATTTGCAGAATTGACAATTACAAAAATTCTAAAACCTAAGAATGAACATCATCTTTTTTCTTGTGATTACGTTTTAAAAATTCAGTTTAGGGCTCAAATTAAACTAATGAAAGAGTCATCTTTATATTTAGTGGCAGTAGACTAATTTATGAGTTTTATTTATGGTTATCATTGTATGCGATTTTCATTACTATTTGCTCTATATTTCTTCGTTCTATTTTTATCTCTACAATTTCGTAATATCAGATGGTCGATCGTCATGATTTCGATATTAATGATCTTATCATGTACATCTCCATATACGTACTTCATATCTATATAATATGTTTCTCGTTATACTTAAGACTTCTATTAAAGCAGCAGACCATTGTGCTAACTAGTTCAAGTTTGAATCGAATTAGTTGTGCAATACGTTTGCATAGTGAAGAAGTACGAGATGCAGTAATTCAACATTTTGTTCATACATACCTAAATTTTTTTATATATGAACATATATGCAATTTTATTCTTTCAAAATACCTCTAGAACCACTGGATAATAAATTTTCATCCAAAATCAATACTTTGAAAATTACTATAATCGATACCCCAAAACTCCTAGCCAGAACCTAAGGGGGCCAAGGTCAGATGATCAAATCAATAATTAATTACTTGTGTGTAAGTGATTTTTAAAAATCACTTTTCTCTACAGGCATTTTGAAAATCACATTCTTAAATTTTATTTTTTTCATCGTACATTCTCTCAAAGAATCAAGCCCTAAGTGAACTGACTTTTTTTACTTCTTTGAACCGTTTACATGTGAGAATAAAAAACTAACCACGAAATAAACGAATAAATTCAAGACAGTAATCTACATGTGCGTACGTTTTCCTTGTATATGAACTTTGCTTGCCGCTGGGGTTGGGTGTGATTTGGCTCGATCTGGTTCTAAGAAAAATCAAGTTGAATCAACTATCAGCGAGAATCTTATAAATGAAAACATTGGTTTCATATTCAACTATAGAACCAAAGTGGAACTGAAAAAATTGATTTCGATTCGATCCGATTCAGCCTCGTTCTTTACATTGAAAAATTATAAAAATGAAGTACGAAACTAGTTGTCGATTGAAATAGACAAAAATAAATAATGAAGTCATTTGTCACTTTTGCAATTAAACAAGGCAACAATCAAAACTTCATTTCAAAGATCAAAATCAACCAATAAAGGCGAAAAAAATGATAAACTATTAAACACAGCATAAACGGTAAAATTTTGATCAAAGATAAATTATTAAAAAAATTTATATAATAATATATATATTAAAGTACTTGTAGTATTTATAACATGGTTATCTTTAATTATCCTCAAGGACCTTGATTCTTGATGATCCTACTTTGGAAACAATTCTAAATTTGGATTCTTAAAAAATTATTGAACTAAAAATATGTTTTTTTTTTCTTATTGGGTTGAATTAAAGTACTAAATTTATAAAATGTTTGACTTAAGACAATTTTGAATTAAGATTGGGTGCATCTTGGTGTAAACAAAAATAGGAATTCGATAAATGAATTCACTATTCATTCTCAAATTGATCAAATCTCAATGTTTGATCTCAAAATCGACTCATTTAGTAGAGAAATTGAAAT
Organism: Fraxinus floribunda; assembly: GCA_903798395.1. NCBI lineage: Eukaryota > Viridiplantae > Streptophyta > Magnoliopsida > Lamiales > Oleaceae > Fraxinus > Fraxinus floribunda. The sequence continues at coordinate 6,117 of CAIGRS010225318.1, read as the reverse complement.
CGAACTGACGAATTCTGTATTATTTCCGTCCGATTCCATTGGTTCCCAAAAAAAAAAAATAATGCCCAACCCTACTTGCCGCAATAGGACAATATATTGACAGGACCGTTTGCTACTTCTCGATGAAATGATACTGTGGTACCGTTTTAATAATAATAAAAAAAACCACCAGAAAAAAGCCACATTTTTTTTTTAACTAAATAGTAAAAATACAACGAGAACCAGCTAGACTTGATTCCAATTAAATAATACTGTTGGTCAATCATTCCTTCGCGGAAAATCTGCTGAAGTCCCTGTTTTCATCAAACTTTCTTCAGTTTTATAATCTGTGAGTTTTTCTTCTTTATTTCTTCTTTTTATATCAGCCGAAAGTTGCTTTCATTTGGATTTATTCAGTTTTTTTCTTGTTTTTTATATTGATTTTGACATCTGAATTACCGGGAGCGGTTTTTCTTGACTATGGATAGTATGAAAATGAAAGATATGCAACTTGTTTATTTAACTGTGTGAATTGGAGTATTTGGGTTATTTGTTAGAAATGAATGAGGAACTGAACTATTCCCACGTTTGTCATTTTTTTGCGGTGCTTTGTGCCTTTTCTTTTCAGCTGAATAAAGTTTGTCCGCTCAAGTCTGGAAGTGGAGATAAAAAGTAGTGGCTCTAAATTCAAAAGAGAGAGATTCGTAAATGTGATTTTGTTGAATTTTGGAATTTCAGATGTGNTTGTGCCTTTTCTTTTCAGCTGAATAAAGTTTGTCCGCTCAAGTCTGGAAGTGGAGATAAAAAGTAGTGGCTCTAAATTCAAAAGAGAGAGATTCGTAAATGTGATTTTGTTGAATTTTGGAATTTCAGATGTGGATTTGTTATATTTAGTATCAGTTATTGTGAGAAGATAGAGGTCTTGGGATAAAGAATTTGAGGCAATCCATTTTGTGATTTGCAGAATCTTTGATGCAATTAATAAGATGTGCGGATCCCAATGAACTATATGTGAAGTGATTAGATTTGGGCTTGTTATTGTTTTGATAAAATTGTATTTGAAGAGAAGAGCATATTGAAAGAAGGGCTAGTTCAGTTTGTTTGGATATTTACATTAGTATAGAGGAGAAAGATGCAAAGAGTGCGTGTTTCATCGTACAAAACTCCAGTTAACAAGCTAGGAGATTCCGAAATGACATTATCTTCACAATTTAGATTAGTTGCAACCCAGTCGTCTTTGCTAGATCCTTCACTAGAATTCGAGCTATCGAATAGGGGAGAGCAGCTGATTCCAGGCCTTCCTGATGATGTTGCTTTGCAATGCCTTCTCCGGGTTCCAGTTGATAAACATACTACCTGCAAGGCTGTCTGCAAGCGTTGGTATTCATTGTTTGGCAGCAAGGAGCATTTTTTCACTCGGAGAAAGGAGCTTGGGTTCCATGATCAGTGGCTTTTTGTCTTTGCACACCACAAATGTACTGGAAACATAGAGTGGAAGGTTCTAGACCTTACGCAGTTCTCTTGGCACACTATTCCGGCTATGCCTTGCAAGGATAAGGTCTGCCCCCATGGATTCAGGTGTGTATCCATCCCTCACGAGGGTGTGCTCTTTGTTTGTGGCGGTGTGGCCCCTGATGTGGACGTACCCCTCAATTTAGTACTGAAATATGAAGTGTGTAAGAACCGTTGGACTGTGATGACAGAGATGATCACTGCACGGTCATTTTTTGCTAGTGGGATAATTGATGGGATGGTATATGTGGCTGGTGGAAACAGCACTGATATGTTCGAGCTTAACTCAACTGAAGTCCTCGATCCTAATAAAGGAACCTGGCGTTCAGTTGCAAACATGGGAACCAACATGGCCTCATATGATGCAGCAGTTCTCAGTGGGAAGCTCCTTATGACAGAAGGTTGGTTTTGGCCCTTCTATGTCGTACCCAGGGGCCAGATTTATGACCCCATAGCAGATACCTGGGAGAATATGGCTAATGGACTGCGAGAAGGCTGGACTGGTTCGAGCGTTGTGATATATGAGCATTTATTTGTGGTTCCAGAGCATGAAAGAACAAAACTGAAGGTTTATGACAATGAAACTGATTCTTGGTGTACTGTTAAAGGACCTCCTTTGCCAGAGGAGATATGCAAGCCGTTCTGTGTCGACTGCTGGGATAACAGGATTTATGTGGTAGGTCGAAATCTTCACCTTGCCGTGGGCCATATATCAAGCTCTTGCCCTAGAGACTCATCTAAAAAAAGGTGCAGATTTTCTGTTCAATGGCAAGTGGTGGATGCACCTGAAACCCTCTTTGAATTAACGCCATCAAGTGCAAAGGTTCTATTTGCTTGAACTACTTTGCGTTTGTGATTATGCTTGTAGTTGCTGCTATTGCCACTGTTATTATATGAGAAGGTCAATATATTAGAGAGATACTAGCATGTGAAGCACTTTTCTTTTGGTGTTTAGAATCGTAGAGTGGGAAAAGCTTTTCATTTATCAATGACGCAGCTGAGGCTACTGTAAGTGCAAACTAATGAAAATTGTGGTTGATCTTTACAAAATTACTGCTATAACCAATTAAGATTTTGTTTTTCATTTCTTTGCCAAGACTATCTTTGCTTTCATGTCTTATATCATATGATGGTGCTAAATGATGGAAAACTGCACCTGCATTTTTTGAAAACAAAATGTAAAAGTTGATGTGGAGTTGCTTATTGTGTCTTGATCAACTAAGATCCGTGAATTTGACAATTGTGAATCAACATTTGGGGCATCCATTGCCTGAGTACAGCACATTTTGTAGAGTTTCATAATGTACTTGCAGATTTTACCATGTGAATCTTAGTTGTTCTGGATACACTGGACAAGGAGCTTTTTTCTTAATATGGGATTATTACTTTTTGTCGAAATTAATTAAATTCCATGCTTTCTGCTTATGTGTATTGTTATGGGACAAGACTTATTTCTATTTTTAGTATTTGACTATATAATTTTTCCGTTGCCTTAATTATATGTTAATATAGTGCTACGTCGGTATTGTAGAAATGCTGTGTTCACTGGAAAGAGAGCTTTTGTGCTCTAAATTTTGCCGTGGACTTAGTTTCCATCAAAATTCTTATTAAAAAAACAGAGTTGATCTCCACGTTAGCTATCAACTCATTATTTTTTGACTTTTCAAAAGAAAAAAAATGTTTTGACCTTTTAACGTGACAATGCCACATCAATAGGTGGGCATTATAACTATTGCCCAGTGGAGGCAGGAGATCATGGTCAAATGTTTCTTACAGACACAATTAATGTAATCATGTTTAATTTTGAGCTCTTGTCGCTTGAATGTTTTCTTTACTAGCAATAAAACGTAGCCACTATTCAACAAGATTGCTTGGGTTGTATTGATATGGATGTTTATAGTTGCACGCTACAAGTTAAAGTTTCGAGTTTGAATCATCTTATTATATAGAATCTTGCTGTTTTTTCTTAGTTATTATCGTCCAAAATTTTATCACTGGGCCATCACGTGTTTCAATTATTGGAAGTCGTCAACCAGAACTTCAATTGGACACGGCTTGTGACCAAAACAACCAATTAGCTACTAGGACATATTTGGTATGATGGATTCTATTAAAAAAACATGTACATGTGACACTTCATAATTTTGTGCTGTTCAACCTACCAGTCATGACAACTATATACTGTATTAACCAAGCTACTGTTCTTTTGACCAACCTGATCAGGTCATATTTAAAGGATAAAGCAAATTTGCCTGACAAAAAACTTGACATAATTGCTTGTAGCAGTAGATGATTGAATGAAAAAGTTGACGTATTTTAAACTATCCAATAATAAAATATCACGTAATATTAGATCAAATTTTATGTTGACCTTGATGTTCATGTAGCATGATTAATATTTAAATTTGGAATCTTGACAAGTCAAACTAAATAACTTTAGTTTATCAGTTTGGCTAATGATCAACTCTCCAAGTTCCTTGACATGTAACCATTTGTATGCATTCTCTCTTTCTACTAGATAACATTTTTGTGGGTTTTGCCTCTATGAAACATGGTACCTGGACAATCAATCAAATAATGCTATTTATCCCCACTGATATTAAGCACCAATCTAAATGACAATTATATGATATTAAATGATATATTCATTTAAATGCATAGTCACACAACTCATTTAATTTTGCCTATAAAATGTAACCACCTAGACTAATAGTGCTAGATAGAATTATTCCCGTCAACAACCCCAAAAGCTGATTACAACGATAGTTCATAGTATTTCCACCAGGAGTGACATCTTCAAAAATAAAAATTGACCATCTAAACATGATTATCCACCCGCATCCCCAAACATTCCAGGCTCTATTATTTGCAATAGTATATAACCCTAAGATAGGAACAGAATTTAACATGATAAATGCACTTTACAGTTACAATCAAAGGTTGTGAAAGGAAAAAATAACAACTATCACTTCCTGTACACAATGCGACCGGGAATTACAATTTCCAGCCACTTGATACGGACACAGATTTCTATCCCCAAGACATATACAAGGAAAAATGGTAATATAGACTATTTAAGCAAGATAGTTGTATATCTGAGGGTTATTTTTGTCACGTTCCAGGTACTCTCGGTCGATGAGGCTCTCAATCCTTTTCTTCAAGTCGGTTGGTTTTATTGGAAACTTGAGCTGTTTCACAAAAATAAGATGATATTTCATTTTTAAATTTGCATAAATCACAATTAGAATCATAATGGCACAGGAAAGTGATTTCATTTTTATACCTGCTGAAAGAGCTCGGTTATTAAGAGTGTATGACTAAGCACTTTTCTAGTTTTCATTATCCGAACAATAGCAGCATCAACCTGCACCAACAGTTGTGCCGAAAACTAAATTAGCATTCATTGCAAAAACAAATAAAGGATATCCCAAGGTTTTGCAATAGAATTTTCAAGAATGTGATAGGACGTCTAAAAGTAAACCTGGTATTGACGGTCTTGGAACACCCTTTCAGTGGTGCTCGTGTTCTCCTCGACTGTTTCTTTCATCTGAATGGCATTTACCTGCGCATATCAAGTAAACTTAGCTTCAACATCACACTGTGAGATTCATTTGAATGAAAAGATAATATATAACAAGGTTACCTTTATACGATAGAGAGGAGCAGTAAATTGATCATTGAACTCAAAGGAGTCATCATCCTCCACATCTCTCCCTTTGGGAATCTGCAAGGATACTTATTTCTTGCAACTGAGAATTGCTTGAAATCATTTAACGAACTTGAAGAAGAAAAAATTGGGTCTGGCAATGACCACTCACTTTCTGAAGAACGCGAAATTTTCCACATGCAAGGGACTGCAAAGTCCTCCTCAGCTCTTTATCTTCAATGCCAGTAGATTCCTTAATATCTTGGAAGCTGAGCTTTTGTGCATCATTAAACAGCATTAACACAACAGCCTGGGGAATTGAACAGACAGATGCACCAAGATGATGAAACATTTATATTCGTGGCCAGGATTTACTAAACATAAAAGAGGAGACTTACAAGACCGGCCAGTTCAACCAGAAAAACTGGGAACCAGTCCATAAACCGGTTCCTTAAACCGGTTTGGTCATGTTAAAATCTGTTTAATGAAAAACCAGTGTAAAACTCGGACAACTGGCCAGGTCAACGGTTCAGGTCAACCAGGAACCGTTGAGCCGGTCCTGGTTTTCACGAGTTAACCGTTTGGATCCTATCTTCACAAAAATTAAAAAGTAAGAAAGTCGACCATTGTTGAAACTCTTCTATTCAGAACTGAGATATACTAGTTTCTATCATCTTCGTATCGTACCCGAAGTGATGATAACCAAAACAATTTCCCCTTTATATATTTTTTGCTTCACTCACTGAAATTTTTCCACACTCCCGTTCTCCAATTGCAAACCCTCAGTGAATGAACTAAACGAGGAACCTGGTGAAGTCTTCTAAAAAGTTAAGGGGCGGGCCATCTCTTTTGTTTTCTATTGAGCCCTTGTTTGGTACACATTAAAATTTTCATTTTCATTCTTCTTACACATTTTCAACCACACATTTTTCAATAAAATAATATTTTCTATCACATTGTTAAGGGATATATATCTCACA
>CAIGRS010225290.1:0-21264 GCA_903798395.1 Fraxinus floribunda | reverse complement strand
ATGGAAAAATTTACCTATCAAACAGCTTTTTAAGGGTGGAAAAGGAAAATGTTTTTCTTTTCCATGATAAACTAAGGCTATCAAACGGACCCTTAATGTTAGAAATGTTAGAATGATATGATGTGAAGTATAGGGGGATCCGCAGCTAGACGTATCGCATGATCTCTTTTCTTCATATGGGAGGACTGTTTCGAGCTGTGCATTGACAAGGGGATTTGATACTTATACACATTTTGGTATTTCTTTGATTCCCCCTCCCCATCTCCTCTTGTTCTAGTTTGATGGCGCACTTCATCAGTTGGATCTGTTAAGATCAATACTTATAGATGCTTCAAGGAGGGTATTGCGAGTGGGGAGGCATCATCAGGTATCATACAGGACATTGTATCGGGGTTTTTTCAGTTTCATATAGACCGTGCGTGATATTAGAAAAGAGCTCATGGCTATTCTTAATGAGATTCTACTAGCTAGAAGACTCGATCTTTCAAACATTTAGATTGAATCAGATTCTATAGTGGCTATTCATTGCATCACTAGAGGATGAGGACCATGGGCTATTCAGGACATACTCAGATAGATCACAGAAATCGTATCATTTGACATAGACATAGTTTCTCACATCTACAAAGAGGATAATCAGGTTGCAGATGCTCTTGATGCAGATGGTTGAAATCACCGACTATATCAGATATATGTAACAACTGACCTACCATGACATATTATGGCACTTGTACGGATAGATAGATATGAACTGTCTAACATTAGAGTATGATTATTATTTTTATTATTCTTGCTTTAATCTTTACTTGCATTAGCTTTTATTGTAACTGAAGTAGTACTTCATTTTTTACAACTTTACGTTTAGTACTTTCTCCTTTACTATTTTCATTATTTTCTCATGTAACCACGGTATTCATCTGCCACAAGTGAGAGCATATTAATAAAATCTCAAAGATACCACCCCATTTAAAAAAAAAATGATGTTATTCATAGTCGTTCTACGTGGCATAAATTTGGTAGTTTCTTATTTGATGCATTATCATTACTCTTAAATTTTGATAAGCACGATACTGAAATCAAAATGGAGTGCCCTAATTGGCTTTAAGTTAATGTTTTATAGCTTAATTATTTCAAAATTGAAGTTCAATACTTGATTGTAACTAGGATGAAAGTTCAATAATCTCCACTATAATTAAGCCTATTTAAAATTTTAAATATATTATATATTAGGCTAATGACACAAAACGTCCCTACCTTTGACATGTATTGTGGAAATCGTCATTACCTTTCATTTCTTGACATTTATGCCCTTACCTTCAACGTTTCGTGCGCCAAAAGTCATTTTCACTATGTTTGGACGAGTTTACCCACATAATCAAATATAACAAAAGCAAAAGAAAAGAAAAATAAAGAACATTGCAATTATGTGTCCAAACTTTTTAAAAGGTGCAAATAGTCCAAATTTGAAAAAATCATCACCCCTAAGCCGCCACCTTCGAAGCCAAAAATCCCCAACCAACCACCACCCAATCCACCGGACCTCCATACCATCGAAAATACCTCACTCCCCTCTACTCATATCCATATACAAATCAATCAAACAACAAATTATATGGGCAAAATCAATAGAAATTCTCCTCGGCCGAGGGGGAAGTTTTTTAGGTTAAATCCAAAATTGCTTCGTTTGAGTGGTGAATTGCAGCAATTGATTTCCTACCTAGAGTTGTTACACCTTGAATTGTATGCTAGTTGGAGCAATTTGTTGATTGGAGATGTAAAGGAACATCAATTGAAAATGGGTTGAAACGATTAGATTGTCTTCTCCGTTTATGAATGAACTGCCATGTCCAGGCGAAATTGGGGAAGACTCATATGTTAATTGGATACGCCATAAAGAGTAGAAACCTGAGGTGGTGGTCTGCAATCATGGGTCCCACCACCGATGCCGAAAAATTCTCCTAAAAGCTGCGTAGCGGCTGTGTTCGAAGCTGCAACTTGTTGGGTTTGATTGTATGCATTAAAGGACGTTTGAGGACCATGCACAGGGACATATTGGTGTGTAAAATCGATTGTAATGTTGGGAATGGCTTGGGTATCGCCGGAATAGGTGGTGCCAACAGTTTTTGCATTCGCGAATAGAGTATTTTGGCTTGCAATTTCTACCAAATCTGTTGGCATAAAGGTTGGATGTTGGGTGGTATGTGTAAAGGGGAGTGAAGGCTTTTCAATGGTATGAAGGTCCGGTGGTTGGCTGGAGATTTTTGGCTTCAAAGGTGGCGGCTTAGAGGTGATGAGTTTTTTAAATTTGGACTTGTTTGCACCTTTTAAAAAGTTTGCACACATAATTGCAACATGTTATTTATTTTTCTTTTCTGTTGCTTTTGTTATATTTGATTAGGAGGGTATAATTGTCAAAATATGATGAAAAAGACTTTCAACGCACTAAACGTTGAAGGTAAGGACATAAATGTCAAGAAATAAAAGGTAGAGACGATTTTCACAATACATATCAAATGTACGATCGTTTTGTGCCGGTTAGCCTATATTATGATGTGGAAGACGGTGTAATGCCTTCTGTTTAACAAATTGTATCTCATCTAGGTACAACAATAACTTGAATAATGCTACATGTACATTATGGATCACATAATGGTGTACACATAATGGTGTCCATAATGTACATGTGGCGCCCCCCAACGGGGAGTACATGTAGCATCTCCCCCAATAACTTTGGTCAGTACCCTGAATTGAGAGCAATAAATTGTACCACCACTTTCCGCCCTGCTCACTGGCATGGATCATGGCTTCTCCTGCTATTCCTAGATCCCCACTCCAACGACTCTCCACCTTCAAAAACTCGCCATCTGCCCCCACCACCACCACCGGAAATGCGAATTCCACTCCCACCACCGTCCCTACTCCAGCACGACTCCCCCCTACACCATCGGCCCTAGACTCCTTCACCACTGCCCCACTTTTCTCTGCTTTCCTCTCCCCGGCTTTCAATCCCGCCCAACTCTCCTCACCACTGACCCAATTTTCTCTGCTTTCCTCTCCCCGGATTTCAATCCCGCCCAATTCTCCTCCGCTGTTCTATCCTCCGGCTCCGCTGCCTCCCGCATCGAAAAGCTCCAGGAAGGCCTCCGCCTCCTCGACAACCAGCTCCGCCACGAGGTCCTCTCCCGCCACCAGGACCTCCTCAACCAGCTCTCCTCCCTCAAGGCCTCTGAATCTTCCCTCTCCTCTCTCCGCTCCTCGCTATCGTTTCTCAAGTCGTCCCTCCGCCAAGCCCGCTCTGAGCTCTCCGATCCCCACTGCGTGATCGCCGCACAGACCCTCCAGCTCAATAATTTACACTCTACCTCTGTCCTTGTCCAGTCTACCATTCGTACTCTTCGACTGGTACAGAAGCTCCAGAATCTTGTTAATTCCCAACCCGACCCTGAAAAATGGGATCTTTCTAAGGCAGCGCAGTTGCATTTTGAAATCTTGACACTGTATAACGAGTCCAATTTATCGGGGATTGATGCCATTGATTCGGAGTTAAAATGGGTAATTGAGATTGGATCGAAAATTCGAGCTGAGGGGATGAAAGTATTGGAGAAGGGATTGGAGAATTTGAATCAAGCGGAGGTGGGGTTAGGGTTGCAAGTATTTTATAACTTGGGAGAGTTGAGGGGGACCGTGGATGGGTTGGTAAGTAAGTATAAGCAAATGGGGTTGAAGAGTATAAGTAATGCAATGGATATGAAGGCAATTTCTGGTAGTGGGGGGTACGGGGCTGGGATGCCGGGTGGGGTGCAGAGGCATGGTACACCGCAGATTGGGGGTGGAGGAAAGGCGAAGGAGGGACTTTGGCAGAGGATGAGTGGTTGTATGGACCAGTTGCATTCTATTGTTGTTGCAGTTTGGCACCTACAGAGGGTGTTGTCTAAGAAGCGTGATCCATTTACACATGTTCTATTGCTCGATGAGGTCATGCAGGTGCGTGGATTGAGTGTGATTTCGGTAATTCATTCCTTATAGAATGAGGAGTTATTTTGAATTTTCTGTTAAAATTTTAGTTGATTTCTTGTTTATTTAATTAATGATGATGAGTATTGATAACATGATTTAGAATTAACTATGTTATGATGGACTTGTAATACGGGATGCATTTTTGCTGTCTTTGGAACCACTGGATGAATAAACTCAAGGTTTACTTCTAATTCAACACAAGTTTCATAGGTCTAAACAAGGCATGAAGAAGGTATTAGAGAAATCCATCATAAATTGAATGAAACAAAATGGATGTTTATAAGAATAAGCGGTTCCATATCAATCTGATTTGTTTGAGTAGCTTTATACTTCAGTTTCAGTTAGGTGTTAAGTTAAACTTCTCAAGAGCTCAAAATTGATGTTATAAACTTGTAGGTATTCAAGTGCTTCCCAGACACTTCCTTTTAGGGTCACCGTGAAGAAAATTGCTATGAATGATTATATTACACACATTTTTAGTTGAAGTGGAGATCGATATCGAGTATATTATGCCCATTTCCATGGATATTTCTAAATGAGTTCTCATAAGATAATCTTCTTTTTCATTTTTAGGGGACAAAGAAAATTCGTGTTCTACTTGATAGTTGCTTTGAAGTTCAGTAATTAATTTCAATCTTACTAAGCCCCTGTTTGATGGCCACTTAATAATGATGTTTTGAACAGTGATTTCTCGAAGAATGTGTGGCTAAAAAGTAGGGAAATTTTTTGGATTTACATGCAAATATTTTATTATGTGAATATGTGGTTGAAAATGAGTATAAGCATTAAAGAGTTTTGTTTCAAAGGGAGACAAATAGGTCGATTATCTTGGTTCCACATTATTGGTTTGTACTTTGTAATTGTTGGTTTAGTTATTCATATTTCTGCTACCTGTAATGTGTAGCAATTATAAGCATGTTTGAATCAAAACCAAGCGGTATTGCAGAATTTATGATATGACATTTGCGTCTATGGTTCAGCAATGTAGCACAGGGTCTATTCTAGATGAAGTGTGTATGAGTTGCAACTTTTCAGTTGGAAGATGCTCAGTATCTCTTCTGAAGATTTCTCAATGCGTCAGTACATCCTCTGGCCAAATATTTTGCAGTTTGATACCCGATCTAAGACACCTATGCTTATTTATCATTCTCGGCCTGACTACTGAAGCAACAATCACTAGGTATATCATTGTTAGCTCACAAAATTAGATTAAATATATATTTAAACAAAAATAATAATTCACAAATTCAATGATAATTCAAATAGTTATGGCCTATCACTAGTTAAAAGTCTATTACCTAAGTAAAGTATCATGGTGATAAAAAATAAAAAAATAAAAAAAATAAAAAAAAAATCTTCTTTTTTGAACTAAAATTGACAATATATTTTAGATTTTTGTCTTCTTTCATGCTTACAGAGCATCTTCAAGTGACTCTTTCATCGGTCTATCTTCTTTATTGCATAGAGTCAATCCCTTTTTGAGAGCTCAAACAAGACCTCTGTATTTGAATATTAAAATAAAGAGTGGATTAAACTCTCCAAATTTAGAGAAATCAAACTCACTCTCCATATTATACTTTTTATTACTTCAATTATTATTTTGCAACTTTCTATGCAGCCTTTTGGCCTATAAAGACGTGGAGAGAAAATGATAAAGTAAAAGAGATTAAAGTCAAGTAAAGAAAAGAGGACGAGGTTGAGTCATGATTGCTAATGAGAAGAAACAAAATATAAAATAATATGAAGAGTATTGTTGGACTTGTATAAAATGTTATTATCTATATTTTCAAAAATTCTTCAAGATGCTCTTACAAGAAAGAGCATTTTTGGAGATGCTCTGAGTCCAAATGGGAAACAAATCGAGTCTTGAGGTCCCATGTTCAAAACTCATCCAACACAATCGGATAAATTTACACAATCAGATAAATTTTGATAATTCCCGAACCATCTGTGTTTTTCTTAATTGAGTCACCTTTTTACGTAAAATTCATCTGGGTTGTACGGGGTTTGACTGGTTCACAAGCGAACCATTCGAGCTTAGTACCCGAACTGGCTTGAAAGTTGGGCTTCCAATTCCCGGGACTAGGTTTTATAACAATGCATTATTTTAGTTATTTCTTCATGAGTCGTGACTTCTTATCTACATGTTACTGGTGGCACCTTGCAAGACTGAAATTTTAACTTTTCCAGAGATAAATATCAACTTCTAATGAACCTTCTCTGTGATACAATCTGATAGCTCAAGTACTCACTTGAATATATTTTGCACATCACAAAAATGTACAATAATCTCCTCTCTGATTAATCAGTTTTTTAATAATGCTTTTGATCAACATTATGGGTCATTGAATTCCAAGAGCTCGATCACTTCTTCATTTGGAAAATGCATGCTTAAAATTTTGAGACGTCTTTATCATAGTTATTATGAATGCATATGCTGCACTATTTATCTTGTTGTTCACTTGTATTAGAAATACTGCTGACTTTGCATCCCTGCGTAAACTTACCAACTTTATCAATGTTTCTTTGTTTACATATCTACAATGTGATCCACATTCTTTTGCAGGTGGGATATGCAAGCTTTATTCTAAATGATGAATGAGTCTTCACATGTAACTAGTTTATTATTAAGAATGAAAAATATGCGAAAGGTTTCATATATCAGAATGTGTCATATGTATCAACAGCAAAATTATTTTTGCTATTATTGAATGAAATAAAATGAATAAAATTTATTTCATTTGAGCACGTGAAACGTGCTGCCAATCCAGACATATTTGGTGGTGAAGGGATTGGAGTTGTAAATAATTCAAGTAACTCAACTTCAACTAGACAGCTTTACTGCGGTCAAATGATGTCATTCAATTTTTTATTCCTAAACCTGCCTACTGTACTTTGTGGTCCAGTTTCATGCTGAATACAGAAACAAACTGAAATACACCATGCTGCCACTATCCGCTCTTTGGCATAAGTTGTAGCTCCCCTCAAATTTTCCAATTTGTCTTGAACATCCTTTCATCACTACACAAATTTCTTGATATTTAACCGTCTTGCTTGATTTTTTTTTCTTTTGGGGGCCAAAAATTTAGGTGTATCATGAAATTTCTCACTTCAATCAAATATCAGTATCTCCTGGTTTGTCATCAATGATACTGATAGACCCACAATAATATCACTCACGTAAGGAGAAAGAAGGAAAATGAATTCCAGTCAGCAGAAAGGCAGCCAATGCTGCAGATTAATTCTGTTATCTATTTCAATTAGTTAGTTTGTTATCTTTGGTAGGTGGGTAGTTGAGTCAGTGGGGGAAATGCAAATAAATAGGGACAGGGGTTTGGGGAGTGATTCATTCAGGGAATTGTTAAGAGTTTAGTGGGGAGAGACCTTGGCCTCTCGAATGCCTTGGATCATTGTTCTGTTCAATTCTCATTTTCATTGAAATAATAATACAAATCTAGTTCTGTCAATTACATTGATCAGTACACTACATTCACAGCACTACAATCCATTTCCATCCTACTAGACACATATAATTCTTCCTTGCTGGCAAAGCAATTCAGGTTTATCCAATTGTAGCATCTGCTTCACAGAATCACAACAGGAGCAATTCAGTTGAAGGAACCCATCAGATACGTTGATTCAATAGTTCTTTTGAGATTGTCCAAAAGTTGACCTGTGTTTTCAAAAGTACATGAGGCTCACGCCTTGATGCATTCATTAGGAGCCTTAGAGTTTACCATTTGTGTATCATTTGTCAAAGCTTACACTTTTATTTTTTCACTTTGTTCAGACTTGGATGTTTCATCGTCTAAGCCGATAATGAACCTTGGGTTAACCGAGCTTAAGTCTCCCATTTACACTTCCAAGTATTTAAAACCAAATTATGGAATGGGTTTCCATGGCCAATTGTGTAGTTGGACTTCTTGTTTATCTTCACTTTTCTTTTGATCACTTCGAACTTGTTAACAATGTCAATTCATCTGCTAGCTACTTACATCTTCTCATGTTTCCTCAGGAACGTGATCCCATGTTAACTGACCGTGTTTGGGAGGCTTTAGTAAAATCTTTTGCAAGTCAAATGAAGTCTGTTTTTACTGCATCAAGCTTTGTCAAGGAGATATTCACTACAGGGTATCCAAAGCTATTGTCTACGATTGAGAACCTCCTTGAAAGGATCTCACGTGATACTGATGTTAAAGGAGTTCCACCAGCTCTCGCTTTAGAAGGAAAGCAACAAATGATAGCTGCCATTGAGATTTTCCAGACAGCGTTTTTGGGGCTCTGCTTGAGTCGACTTTCTGATCTTGTTAATTCTGTATTTAACATGTCAAGCCGTGGAACTGTTCCCTCAAAAGAGCATATCTCAAGAATTATATCACGCATTCAGGAAGAAATTGAAGCTGTGCAGCTGGATGGACGTTTGACTCTTCTTGTCTTGCGTGAAATCAGCAAAGTTTTGCTTTTGCTTGCAGAAAGAGCTGAATATCAGGTGCTCTTTTATTTCACTTTGTAAATTCCTCCTATTTTACCCCTAGAAATCTGTTCCACCCATGTTTTTTTTCTGTTGGGGCAATTAACTATTCTGTATGGTTTGTGTTTCTATATTACTTATATTTAAATACTCATGGGGACGGTAAATTAAAAAGATAAGCAAACTAGTTGATTGTCCTAGTCCAAACCTATTCATTTTATCTCCTGCTGCAAATACTACTTTGATGCCTTTGAAGAGAATGTTCAGCATGTTGCGTGGCTATTAATCATACGTACCAGCTTTCAGCATCTCATAAACTAATGTATATAAATTTAACATGAAATTAGGAGTGTCAATATGGTTTTATAACTATTTAGTGCTATGCGCCAGACATTTTGGGTAGCTTTATTTCCGCTCAATAACCATGATTGTCCACATATGTTGTGCCAGTTGTGGTATCATCTTATTCGATAAACCATATTTATTCACTGATTAGCAGATACAGAAAAACTTTTAATTCCAAATCACAAGATAAGAGCCATTATCTTTCTTTGATTATAGATCAAGATGAATACTAGACGTATACAGCTAGTCACCAGATACTACCACCTATTCACGTGGAAAGTCTTTTAGAAAACCCATCTACTTGTCTATTCAAATAGCACCGAGGTTATTTGTGAATTATTATGCTCATACTTTTAGTTTACGTAATGACTGGGAAATAACCTTCTTAAGCAATCACGTAAATAAATGAATTATCGTGGCTTTAATTTGTAACCCCTCAATGTATAACTTCGACTCTCTATTCAGTTGGAAAAGTACTTTTTTGATGGCAGATATCGACTGGACCTGAAGCACGCCAAATAACTGGTCCTGCGACTCCCTCACAGATCAAGAACTTTACATTAAGTCAGCATCTGCAAGAGATCCATGCTCGTGTAACATCAATGATTGCAAAACTGCCGACTGTTGCTTCAGATATTCTATCCCCTGCTCTTGGTACAATATATGGTGTTGCCTGTGATTCTGTGACACCCTTATTTCAAGCGATGCTTGATCATCTTGAGTCCTGCATCTTGCAAATTCATGATCAGAATTTTGGTACTCTCAGCATGGATGCTTCTTTTGACAACAATGCATCACCTTACATGGAAGAATTGCAGAAGAGCATTCTTCATTTTCGGACTGAATTTCTGTCCAGGCTTTTGCCTTCTTCTGGCGCTCACACCGCTGGAGCAGAAACTATATGCACAAGGCTTGTAAGGAGCATGGCATCTCGGGTTTTAATATTTTATATTAGGCATGCTTCACTTGTTAGACCATTATCAGAATCAGGGAAGCTGAGAATGGCTAGGGACATGGCTGAACTTGAATTGGCAGTAGGCCAAAACTTGTTTCCTGTAGAACAACTTGGAGCACCATATCGGGCCCTTCGAGCACTTCGGCCTGTTATTTTCTTGGAAACATCTCAAATGGGAGACTCTCCACTTCTTCAAAATCTTCCGCCAAGTGTCATACTTCATCATCTCTATTCACGTGGTCCCGAAGATTTGCTGTCACCACTGCAAAGGAACAAGCTTACACCTGTCCAATATTCACTGTGGATGGATTCTCAAGGGGAAGATCAAATTTGGAAAGGCATCAAGTCAACTTTGGATGATTATGCTGCAAAGGTGAGGGCCAGAGAAGACAAGGAGTTCAGCCCTGTTTACTCTCTGATGCTGAAACTGGGGTCATCTTTTACAGGGAATCAATCATAACCTTTGTCAATTGACATTTAGTTCAAGCATAACAATCTGTCCACAAGTCTTCTCCTCCTCCAGATTTACCTTCAAAATGTCCCTGTAGGTGGTGGTGGTGGTACACTCTCAATCATCTGATTTCTGTCTTTTTCCTTCTATACCTCATATTATTGCGCGATTTTGTTTTGGGAATCATGTTCTTGGTTCTTTCATTTGTAAATCATTATCGATCAAACAAAATGATATGGTAGATAGTTTTAAGTTTTCTTCAAAATCCATTCATTATTAAATCATGTATAGTAAGAACCTGTTATTTTCCCCAGTCTAGAGTCAGAATATTTTCTATATCATTGGCGCATTGGCAATGGCAATCCAGCGTTTGATATGTTAGACATATACAGATGGCAGATGGTCTATTGCAGTTGTATGCATTTATTGATCAACTAGGACCTGTATGATTTTCTTTTTCTTTTTCCAGTCCCTCCTTGTTGGGCCCCTAGTTTTGTACTTCTGTTTGAAATTTGTAGAAACCTGACTGAAAGATAACAAGGGAATAACTCCTTGAGGTGATGCTATCCGAGATGGCTACCTAAAATTGAAGAATTGGTCAATCTTGCCTTGCATATTTCCAGGACTTTTTGTTCTTTTTCGTATCTTAAATTTTTTTGTGCTCTCTCTCTCTCTCTCGTATAAAAAAATTTAATTATTCGACCTCGTGTCATTTTCTCCTACGCTCAACTTCATGAACTGAAAAACTAAAAAAATATGAAAAGAATATCAACATCCATGTAATAATAACAAATCTTAGCATATAGCTGATATTTTCAGACATTCAACTCTCTCGCACACACATGAAAGAGAGAGAGAGAGGGGGGGCTGGGGGTGGGGTGATGCTATTTACTTATGTAGAATAAACATCATTTTCTGCACATTTCTGTCTCGTGACTCAAGTTAAATATTTCCACCCCCACCTCCATTTTCAACCTCCGAAACTTTCGAATCCTTCTCAATAAAATTCATCTTAGTACTCTCCGAAGGAGGTGGGAATCGACAAATTCGAGGCCAAACTGAAGTCCCTATCTAGTTTTCTAGACAACATGAGGAAGAAACCAAAGTCCACTCAAGTTCCCATGAAAATAATACCTAAGAAGAAGAATAAGAAACAAATCACCAGTATTTTATTAAAGATTTTGCGGCCCAAAGTTTATATTACGGACTGTTCAAATTTGAAGACTCTTGTTCAACAACTGACTGGTAATGGAAATTCTACACTAATCCTCTCCTCTCCATCTCCTTGTATATCCCAACCTGTAGATATCATTCAAGATCATGCATATCAAGAAAACAGTTGGGATTTGTCGGTCGATTCATCGCGTTTCAGTATTCCATTAGAAAGCTCCCCAGATTTACGAAGGCTCGAAAACATTGGATTGTGTGATGGAGAATTCATTGGATATAGAGTCACAGTCACTGTTGTTGGAGATGGATCCAGTTTCTTATAATTATGATGCATGTCATGTCATGATTCAGCCAGAGGTCTGTGTTTATGATTATAATTTATCTGGCATCATATGATTATATATGAATGTATGTACACATTTGGTTCAAGAATCATTAGCCAAGGTCTATGTTGTGCATAGTTACATGGATATATTCTATCACTGTCTTGTATAAATAATTATAGGGAATGTCCATTGTGTGCTTGCAAGTTATATTGAACTATGTATGTATATATTTTATACGAGGAACAATTGACTATGTAGATATCGCGCGTGTGAAGTGCGTAACACTGACCCAAGAAACCCAACCAACAACTTCCCTATGTGCCAACTAGTGCAAGGTCATTGTTTAAAATAAATTATTTTCTTTTATCGTAGAATGATGTTCCAATTGAAGAGACGTACTTAGATTCTCAAGTTTATTGGGAATTGTCTCTACAATTCAAGGATTATGAATCAACAAATTATGATTGTAATAGAAAACCATTTGAGGTATTCTAATTTAAAATAAGAAGTTATTCATTATCGAAGTCTTACCTTCTCAAATTTTTTTTCCTCAAATATTTTGTTATATGTACAAGTAAAATAATTTCATGAGCAGCAAAGGACTCCATGGCCCAATGGATAAGGCGCTGGTCTACGAAACCAGAGATTCTGGGTTCGATCCCCAGTGGAGTCGTCCATTATAATTTTTATTTTTCTTTCTACTGGAAACTCTTTTTTCCCCAAGGGATGCAATTATGCAAATACATGCAGAAAGCTAGAGACAAACACGTGAAAACTTAATTCAAAATACACCATATAGAACGAAAAAAGTTTTTTTATTTTTTATTTTTTTTCCCATATTCCTTCAGTGACTAAAAAATAATCTCTTTTAGCAAAAAAAATTAGGAAAAGAGTAACAGCTTGCTATTGACCCTTATTTTCTGTTTCTTGTTGAGTTGGTAGACTATACAAGGACTTAAGTTGTCTACTGATCAACTTGCTATTACTGAGAGCCATTCGCAACTCCAAATCATCCGACCACCATTGCTCCAAACCATGCGCCTCGACAAACTTCTGCTTTTCTTTCGATGACACAAAAAGCTTTGCACCAAACTGTATATTTGTCGGTTTTACATTTTCCTTATCAACAGCACTGCTGCCTTGTGATTCTTCCGAGTTAGTATAGTCACAACAAATGTAGTCACTATTATTTACGTACAAATGAGGTATCCATTGCTTTGATCCCAGCGCGATAGATTTCATCGTCCCCTTGTCACTGGTCGGCTGAGTTTCAATTGTCGAAGGAAGCATTGACTTTAACCTCTTCCAAACGACCTCAGCTTTTTCCCCGATGTTTCTTAAACTCATAGCTAAGGAAACCGAGGGTGGATTGAACAAATGTGCCTCCACATATATACCTTGTTGGGCTAATGCTTTTCCAACTTGGAGAGCGAAACCAGCCCCTAAAGAATGTCCTGCAATACATACATTGCTGCTTCCGTACTTGTCAGCAATCGATTTCAATGCCTTGAAAGCGCTACTAAATCTGACTGATCCCTTCAAACTTTCCCAAGTTAGGAAACGGAGATCATCTTCAATATCACGTCTAATTGTGGGGCCCTTAAGGAGTGTCCCTCGAAGTGCTAAAACAGCCTTTGGCGCGCCATTAGGTCGAAGCAGCACAAAGTCGGCCAAAGCTGCAACCCGATCCCATTCAAGTATTGCCCCGAATATTGATCCATCTCTTTCATCAATAAGGGTTTCAGAGAGTTTGTACTTAAAGGGTATCCACCATTTAGGAGCAAGTGTATTTTCATCTCCTCTTCTGTTTTCTTGTCTGTCTAGTTCGAGCAAGTAAACTGCTTGTATAAAACATGCAATTACCGTCCTTTTATAATTACCATCCTTCCTGTAAATGCAATTTACTCAATTCTTGTCTGTTTTTTTGTACACTAGAAATACTAAAACAAATGCAATAAAAACTACAGAGCATCAAGCTATAATTTTAAACCGTACATTTAATACTTCCAAATGCAAAGAGAAGAATTTACTATACGGAATTAAGTTCTGTAACAAGAATTATACAGGAGACTTGAAGAAACATTACATTTGGCAACATGTAAAGAAACAGTTTTCAGATTGTACTTTGAGATCTTCTGTATCATAGAAAGACAAATATCATACCTTCAAGAATTTGTTTCGACTATCTTCAGAATTCCACCAATAAAATAGATCTGTTAATTCCTATTTGATTAAACACATTACCATCATTCTTTTGCAGATCATCAACTAGAATCAAATTCAAATGAGGAACACAGAATGCATCTCAATAACTAGAAGAAAAATCCAACAATTCGATTCTAAGGTGGGATTAAAACTAAACACACAAAAGATCTTGGGACTCATTTACATAAATTCGATGATAACCCTCATCTTAGATCAACATAAAATCAAGAACTAGTAGAAATATCTAATGATGAAGCAAATAATGGCATAACTTGGGCATATATATAAATACAAACAGAGACACGTTAGAGGAGAAAATGAGAAAGTGGGGAGATGGGCACTGACCAACTGGAGTTGATGAGGTCTTTCCAATTAGGAGAAGGAACAT
Source organism: Fraxinus floribunda (assembly GCA_903798395.1). Classification (NCBI taxonomy): domain Eukaryota; kingdom Viridiplantae; phylum Streptophyta; class Magnoliopsida; order Lamiales; family Oleaceae; genus Fraxinus; species Fraxinus floribunda. The sequence continues at coordinate 6,936 of CAIGRS010225290.1, read as the reverse complement.
TTCGGGGTCCAGACACATGGAATGCATAAGGATGATGATCTTCAGACTCCAACTCTGTTTTTTCTTTTAGATTCTGATTTTGATTTTGGTTTTGGCTTTGATCTTCTTCTTTGATTTCCATCGCCTGCAAAACTTCATTATTCAACTCCTCTGCGCCTCTCTTTCCCATTTCCCTCTTTACACATATAACCCTCAACTTCAAAGTGTACAAGGAAAGAAAGAAAAAAGGTCTTGAAATGAATCGAATATGGGGGAGGCTGGATTCAGGTTATGCCAACGGATTCTAAGAATTTATTAGAATTTAATGATAATATCTGACTTTTTTGAAAACATCTGCCTTTTGTTTTCTTTAAATTAAATGGAGAGCAACGGTCATATTTTGATTCAGATCAAGTCTCTGTTCTCCAACGTTAGCCGTACGTTGTAGGGTTAATTTTTATCTGGGCTACTTGCATATAATTTTCCTTATATAAATTAATAATTCATTTTCTACAATAATAAAGTGATTTGCCCTCGTGGGTGCATCAGGAAGATAATGGACCCACAAGAAATTTATGTGGATGATCTAATTTCTTGAACTTATATTTAAGTTGAGGTGTCCATTTATCTAATTATTAGCAAGTGAAATGGAAACTCGAATTAAAATCAGATTTTTAGTAAATATTAATAAAAATTAATAATAGTTAAAATGTTGTTATGCATAGTAAAAATTAATTAGTGAATTTCATTTGAAATTTTAATTGATTTTAATCCAAAGCAAAAAAGGGGCTCAAACTCTTCCAACTATAAAACTAGAAAAACCCAAGAACACCAAAATAATCCCATGGCTCTGAATTTTGGTACTGCTTCTCTTCACCCAAAAGCTCATTCACTGAAAATTCGAAATAGAAAACATCCCTTTAAGCTCTATGAAACTTTTACTCCATCTCCATCTTCTTCGAAAGCAGCTGCTTTGTCTGAAGGAACTGAGAGTAGAGTCACAGATGAAGAATCCTCTGCTTCTGGTATTTTGGCATTTCTTGATATTGTTTAAATCTTTTTTTTGGAAGGAAAACCCAGAAAAAATTGTATAATAACGACTTTAAGAAACTTGGATTGTTAATGTTTAGATGGTTTTTATTGTTTGATTTTCATGATTTTATGCTGTCGATATATGCACTTGAATCTTGATAAATAACTGTGAGGGGTTCCTAGGATTCACAGTCATCTTACATCAAACAGAGGTTATGCTACCCATATTAAGCAATCATAATGGACAGTAAACTTCATAAGCTTTTTTAGGTGTTAATGATGAACATGTAATCTTGTGACACACAAGTCCCAGAAAATATTACTTCATAATTTTAATTATCATGATGCAACTGTGTTGAGAATCGAATAAATTCTATGATCACCTGCATAGTAAACAGTTTGTTGAAAGTTAACCTATGATCTTAAGCTTTTAGACGAGTTGATCATAGAGATCTGTTGCAAGAAATGGTGAAAAGAGAAGGCTTGCGTCAAATACTATTCCTTTCAGATGGCACAGTGTTAATAAAAGACTCATCCTAATGTTAGAATTGCGCTCTATAGAGCAATAATGAATGAAACAAAAATAGAAACACGGAGGTTTAAATTGGCTTATTCTGTGGAATTTACACTATAGTTGAAAAGGAGTATACAATGGAGATCTCACACCCGCTAAGAAAACACGCACCCCCTCCCCATATTCTTTTATATAGTTTAGGAAGCTTGGGCAACCTAATACTGAGTGATAAATGCCCAATACATCTCTTTAAGTGATTTTATATCTAGACTCCACACAGTCGAACACCTAAATTTTAAATGATTTGTGGGTTATGAGGATTCCAAATGTTGTTCCTTGTCATGAAGTTCAACAGTAATCAAGAAAAAGGGAGATAGAAGTAAATTTTGACGACGATATATAATTATCACTCAACACTATAAAGGAAATAAATGCTGTTTGGGCATAAGATTATATGTCTAAATGTTAAAAATTGAGTTGAAAACACACAAATATCAGAGATTGCTGTTTTAATTTATGGCTTTATGATTGAAGATATCCACATGCTTCCTTTGGAACAAATCAAACCAATAAAAGCAGTATTATCAGTTCTTCTCAAGATCTCCTGTATTCCATCCCTTTCTTATAGCGACTTAATTTGATTTATCTGAGTAATGTCTTTCTGAAACCCTTTCAATTTAAGGATCTTCATCTTCTGCTCGGGTGCAACTGGATCTTTTGGAGCAACTCGCTTCTGGCGGCTCCTCTGTTATTGGTATTGCCCAGTTTTGATTATAGCATATCAAATTTAGGTTTCCCTTTTCTTTTCCTTCTTCCCATGAGGAAGATATTCTACTTCTATTCCTTCAATAGATAATTTTGGGTTATTATTCAACAGGTTATCAGAGTGATGGTATCTCTGATAGAGTGACTATACGTGATCAACTTGCCAAATTGGTTGGAGATCGTGATGACGATTTCAGCATTCCACTGGGTAAAAATCTGAAGAAGTTTAGTGCTAAATTCTTAACTATTTCACAGAGGAGAAATATCAAAAGACAAGCTTACTTGAATGAAGTGTCTCAAAGGAATGATTCAGTTTTCTTTGCCACTATCGGAGCATTTGTCCTTTTTCCACCTCTCATCATTTTAGGAATTGCTATTGCAACTGGTTATGTGCAGCTATTTCCTTGAGATAAATTCTGTAAATATTGTAGAGAAATCACAGCTCCTTGTATTGATATAATCAGATTAGTCTTAACATTCAAAGGGCACATTTTTGGTCTATATACAGATCCATTATGACCTATGCATGTGGCCAATAATTTTGGGTCCATTAATAGTTTGATATTACGAAATTTTCTTAAAAATTTATTTTTTAATTCTTCATCTTTTATGCTATGAAGATGAGAGAATTTCGAGATGTTGCAGAACCGTTTATGGCGAAATCATTTCCTTTTTGGTCAATTATGTGATTGCATGCATTATAACACTAGGGTCATATTCACTATTCCTTTGATGTATCCCTGAAATTTGTAGACACTGCTTACTTTATGTACGTCCAATGAGTTTAAAGGTTTGTTTCTTATGCACATCACAAAGTGAGATTTGATTGTGTCCAGGAGTAACTCCATAATGAACACTGATTTCAGTCATTTGTACTCCAATGTGAGTTTACAAGTCCATATATATATATATTCTTTATTCTGCAAATTTACTCTCTCAGAATCAAGTAGTTATTATTTAATTCATATTGCCTAAGAATTATGCAGAGGTTCCGATTTCTTGTACTTGAGTTTAAGAGGGTAAAGAATGAGCAAGGTGAATTTTGTAGCTGATTGATCCATATTGTTGATTATAATTTTTGAATTAATCTTGATGTACATAATATTCTACCTAAAATTTCACATAATGGACATGTGGCTCCCCCCTATTGGGGGAGTGCCTGGGATCTCTTCCTTTCTAATCTTTAGATTGGAGCAGCATTTCTAATTCTAGATGTTTGGCAGAGCTAAGGGGGGTTCCTTTTATTCCCATCTTCGCCCGTGTTAATGAGGCCTTACTAATTGAATGAAAATATTGAAGCCTCGATACCATTGAATACTCGATCCTAGCCAATAGAGAAAAAAAATGGAAGAAAAGAAAAACCCGGAGCTGATATTAGTTAGAAGTACACTAAATTTCTGGCGTTTAGGTGCGTGAGCACAAATCAATGCAGATATGTGAAAAAGTCATCAGCGTCTGAATTCTCAACAGGGCTGAGGTGGAGTTTCCTTCAGGTTGAATCTTGGAGACATTTCTTGATCGGTAGGTTGAACTGCTTCATTGCATAAACTGACTCCTTGCTTCTTTATGTAGTGCCATTTTTCTTGGAGAAGGTAGAAGAAGATTATAAGAGAGATCTGAGCAGTGAATACTATGGTCCAAACCCTTCCACTTTTTGATGTTTTTCTATGATAGGATTGTAAACCTGTGTACACATTGACTACTCCCAATATAGAAACAGTAATCCCCAGTAGCCAGTGAAAGATAAACCAAATACTTCTCCCCTTTCTTCCCCTGCAAACAAAGAACAGGCAATGTTGAAGACGAAGTTTAAATAAATAAATTTCTCCCCTCTTTAGTTTGATCATATGTTAGTTTTTGATGAAGAAATGAATCATTTACCTGTTTGGTCGTAGGATGCCAATCAATGCTTGTAACCATATGACACAATAAAGGGCTAAGCCTATCCTCTGGTGATAATTGTTGAAAGAGTTGTCGAAGTATCTTATTGATAGTACTGCGCCTGCTGTTGCAAAGAGGACTGAAAGAGACTGCATAAGGTCACAGTGAATAGATAATAGGTGTTAACAACGTAGTACTGGATAAGATTAATGAAGAAAAAGAAGTTAAAATCTTGTATGCAGTGTTGATGCCTACTGCAAAATCCAAACACGACCTAGAAGAAAAGAAAAGGCATTACATGATGATAATACATTGCTTTGGTAATAAAAGCTATTTAGTCATCAATAACTTGTCATGTGATTTGTACCTAACATCAATATAATATCCATATAATAAACTATGTTCCAAGCTGAAATGAAATATTTGTGACACTGTAGGGACTGTTTATCATGCAAAGATACAGAAGAACATAATCAGAAATTTAAGGAAGCAATTTTTTTTCTTTTCTTTTTTTTTTTTAATTGAAATGGGGCGTTAGTTGAAGAACTTGCCTGTATAATAGCATGAATGTAGAATATGATTCTTTTCCTTCTAAAATCCTCTCTGTTTGACATTCTCATTAGAAGTATACCAACTGGCATTAAGAAACCAACAGAAGCCCAGAGGAGGAATCCATGGAGTTTAATCTCAAATAACAGTTCGGAGGTTATCTGAAATTTAAGACACAATCAGTCGATCAATTCATCAAGATCTGGCATTAAAACATCAATATAATGGCTAAATTTATGCATCATAACATAGGGATTTATATAGTTTTTACATGTTTTGTATGTCAGATTGGATAATACTAACGATTAGAGAAGTTAAAATATTCTCATTTATGTTGTGCAGTGTTCTCCAATACTATATACCTTGTGTGAACAAATGCTGCCATAAAAGTGAATTACCTCATGATTCTTGTGTGTGTATCTTGGATGGATGGTATTGGTTTTTCCGTGTTCTTGAGAAGAGCCGACTAAAGGCAGAAGATTAAGACAGCAAAACCAGTTGGCGTGGCAAAACCCACCAGTTTCTTAGTCGATTGCATGTTTCAATCTTAATACGTTTCTTCCTCCTCTTAACACAAATAACTGAATAAGAACAAGAAGCCCTTCTCTCTTATCTTTTAATCCTAATGTGATCTAACGGATATTCATCATAACTTGCTTAAAAGAGAAGTTGCATTTCTACTTTTTTTTTTCTTCCAAGCGGCATCTTGTTTCTTATAAAGCCAAAGTAGAATGATTTGATTAATATTTCATTTGTTTTGATTGCTTTAGTTTCAACAGAGTGGGGATGGGGGTGGAGGTAGGGGTCCATTGACAGGCTTTTTGTTTTGATGGAGAGCATGTAGAATTTCAGTGTACAAGGATAGACAGAGTGTAATGGAGAAATGGAAAAATTCTATAAGTAATTCACGGTGGTCTACTGGAGTTTATAACATTATCTTTTCAACTGTTATACCACTATCTGTTATACCACTATATAGCATGGACAAAAAGGTTCTTTATTTTCAACAAAATGTACTGTGGGCTTCTTTTCTTTTGTGGTTCTCCTAACCCATTGGGCTGACCCGGTTTGTACTAATTTTAATTTTGGCCTTTGGATTAAGTGGATGGTTGGGATCTAATCTTTTGGATGAGATATTTTTTATCTTTGGTTCCTTCCTTGAGATTCTTCCAATTTTTCTATCACTTCTATATACTTCTCACGTGGGTTTTTTAAATGACTCTCTCTGAAGCTATATGGTCATTTTTATTTTCTTCTTCCTTTGGCCCAAAATCGACCCCTTGCAACCTGTTGATGTGAGATTATTATGCAGTACTTAAGCTTGAAATAGTAGTTGAGTGAGGACTGATTTCTCGCAAGATTTGGGTTTGGTTTGGTGGTAGGAACTCGACTATTTTGGTAGATTCTTGGATCGATGACCCAAGTCGAGTCTTGAGTTGTTTTGGCCGGTTCTCTAGCTCTCTAAGGAAGGTGATTTGCATAGACATGGAAGATGTTCCTGAGTGTAGACATTCTACCATTTTCGGCCAGTAAAAAGGGAAGTAACATTTCGATTTCTCTGTTATTTAGTAGATGTTCTGTTGATTAATTTATGCTATGGTTTATATGTTTGATCACATATTGTAGGCTGAGGTTAATTGATTGGGTATTATATTCTGTCATTGTGCAAATTGTAGAGATGTTGAACTTTATAATGCTGTCATTATTCCTAACATGTACCGTTTTCGATTCATTATTTTCTTTTCCTCCTTTAGTTGCTTTGCGAGACGTGAAGCCAATAGGATTTCTCATGCTTTCGCATGCCTTTTTACGAATGTTGACTTGATGTATCTTGGTGATGGTGCACTCGTTTGTTGGGTATTTTTGTGATACTTAAATAACCTCTAGGCGATGATGAGAAATAATGTCTCGTTTAACTTCATAAACTATTAGCCTGGGATTGAAGAATATTAAAAGGGTAAATTAGGCCCCATGCCGTCTTTAACTAATTAAATTGAATAATACCCTTTTAAAACTAATTAACCATTCAACCCCTTAATTAATACGTCGTGAACCTAAAACCCAAACTTCATTCAGTAAAAACCTACCCCTCAAACTTCATTCAGTAAAAACGCTCTCCTCCGTCAAAATCTCCATTTTCATCTCCATCCATTCTGCCGCTTTCATTTGTCTAAGTTCGTCTTTGTCTTTTCATTTTCCTATTCGTGGATACCATA
>CAIGRS010225288.1:0-12143 GCA_903798395.1 Fraxinus floribunda | reverse complement strand
TTTTTATTAATAACAAATTAATTTTTAAACAAAACTATTAAATATAAACTAAGCAAACGTGCATTGCGCGTTGCTTGCACCTAGTGTAAAGATAAAATATAAAAGATATGAAAAATAAGCTTCAATAAGCATCAATAGACAATAGGATAATTATATTTACATCAAAAATTTTATTTCTTACCCTGCATTTTAATTACTTGTCAATCTTTCCTTATTATAGCACTTACGTTCCTAATAGTTTTTTTTATTCTCAAACTTTTCATTAGTTAACACATTTTGTATTTATTAGTAATTTTATACTCAAAAGTCAATCAAAATGACGTAAAACAACTTAGCCCTTATTTGACAACCATTATTTTCGAACTTTTTTTTCCACGTACTCATTTTAACCATACATTCACATAATAAAATATGGACTTTGTCATTTGTACATTGATTTTGTACATCCATGTTGACACTTTCATTATTGTCAAAAATTGATTCGATTAAAAAACAAATTTTTTTTTTTGAATGGCCAATTCAAAATTTGCCATGTGAGTGAATGTAGGCAATGGTGTACACCAAGCATGATTGATAAATTATTCTGTACATAAATTCGAATTTTTTACATACTTTTTAATTACACATTCTCTTACAAATTACTATTCAAAATATTGTTTTGGCCAAATAATGGCCATTGAACATGCACTTATTTTTTATCATATTTTTAAATAAAAATAAAAATTAGAAGTTGCGAAAAAATATTTTTCCATCATTTCAATACTTGAAAAATAAAATATTTTGATATAAATCATCATCAAGGACGATGTGTACTAATTAATGGAATGTTCAAAATATGATTTTGATGGAAAAAGATTAAGGAAATAATTGTTACAACGAGCAAAAATTGACAAGTTCAATCACAATTAAAATGTAGTGTATCGAATAAAAGAAAGCCGATATTTTATTTAGAATTTGTGTTTAACTAAAACTCTAATAATCATAAAATATCATTTTCAACTAAAATCATAACACCCCAATAATCATAAAATAACATCTTCAACTAAAATCATGGAAGGATTACCATTAGAGGAAATACATGAAGACATGGCAATATACGAAGAAGAATTTGAAAAAGTAAGTATTATGTTTTATTGTGAATTTGATGATTTTAATAAGGACAATATTGAAATTTGACGTTGATGAAAATGATATTTTTTTAAAAATTTAAATAGAAATGAATATAGACTAGAGTGACATGAATGTATAATAATTGTGGATATAAATAGCGGCACCCAATAAAAATTGTGGACAATAATGTAATTTCACGTATATGGATGATTACTTCAGTCGATGACTGTGAATAACATAACCAAAACCACGACAAGTGCAATAAGGAATCATAGTTTGGTGCAAATAATCAAAGAAATAACATCAAAAGATATTTTCTATATGAAATCCGAATTGTTTGGTCATTCAGTTGAATGTGGCGATATTCTGATAAGTTTTCAAATTATATGACTTTCGTTTTTCCAATCATGAATTATTTTTCAAACTTACTTCTAAGACTTTTATATTTCAATTGAATTTATTAAAAATAAACCTTTAAAATTTGTTTAGCTGTAAAATAAAAGTCAATGAAAGTCAACATAAAAAATATATGCCAAGCAAATCTCACTGACCTTTTTTATATACTTTCATTCGTGCGTTTGGTCGGGGAAAACATAACGCCCTGTTTGACCCTATTTTTCTTCAAATTCATTTTCGATCGCACATTTAATACGATTAGTAGCTTTTTATCAATTTTTTAACTACATATTTTATTATTTTTATCAAAATCTATTATAAATATGATTTTTAGGAAATTTAGAGACAATATAGCCCTTATTTGATGAGGATTAAAATTAGATTTTTAATAAATTTAGATAAAAATTGATGAAATGTGTAGTTAAAAAGTTATTGATCTCATAAAATATGTGATTAAAATTAATTATTAACTTTAATTTAAATTTAAATTTTGATTTTGATTTTAATTTTTACAACAAGGCCCAAATTGTTTCTAAATTCTAACTTTTCTAAGGACGTGTTTGGTATGGTTTAAAATTCAATTAAAATTGAAAATATAGTCGTTATTTGATTTCACTGTCTAATAAAAGTCAACAATAACAACTAATTTTTCAATTTTAATTCGATTTTACTCTCTAACGAACACGTCCTAATAAAGTAAACAAAAGACAATTGTACTTGTAATATTGTTGTCGTTTCTAGGAAAAAGGATGACAAGTTGCGAGCTGCATCAACATCCAGTAATTAACAGTGGACGAAAGAGAGAGAGAGAGAGTACTGGAAAAAATATATGAAAGTAAGCTGGGTTTGGTCGGGGAAAACATAATGCCCCTGTTTGACCCTATTTTTCTTCAAATTCATTTTCGATCGCACATTTAATTCGATTAGTAGCTTTTTATCAATTTTTTAACTACATATATATTTTTTTTTTTTTATCAAAATCTATTATAAATATGATTTTTAGGAAATTTAGTGACAATATAGCCCTTATTTGACGAGGATTAAAATTAGATTTTTAATAAATTTAGATAAAAATTGATGAAATGAGTAGTTAAATAGTTATTGATATCATAAAATATGTGATTAAAATTAATTATTAACTTTAATTTAAATTTAAATTTTGATTTTGATTTTGATTTTAACAACAAGGCCCAAATTGTTTCTAAATTCCAACTTTTCTAAGTACGTGTTTGGTATGTTTTAAAATTCAATTAAAATTGAAAATATAGTCGTTATTTGATCATACTGTCTAATAAAAGTCAACAATAACAATTAATTTTTCAATTTTAATTCGATTTTACTCTCTAACGAACACGTCCTAATAAAGTAAGCAAAAGACAATTGTACTTGTAATATTGTTGTCGTTTCTAGGAAAAAGGATGACAAGTTGCGAGCTGCATCAACATCCAGTAATTAACAGTGGACGAATGAGAGAGAGAGAGAGAGAGAGAAATGATTTTTGGCGTAATCTGATCCTATCAAATTGGAGGATAAGCTGGCTGGCACTTGTTTACTCCATTGCGGACTTTGTTTATTTTTCCAATTAACGACAGTAATTAACAAAATGATTACGATATTAAGCTAAATTACGGTAAATTAATGCCATTACGGGCAGGTGGGATTTTGTTTCTTTCAGAATCCGATCAACGACCTTTTTTTTTTGGATATCCAGATATTCCAGATTAGTCAGACTAATTTCCTGAACCACTAGTCACCGACCCCTCAGTAACTGGTGGAGGGAAACTGCGGGTTATGCCCAAGCTGACCAGGGTTCGAGCACCCCTTATACTCCGACCCCAAGGGAGCCTTCCTCCATGGTTATTACATCACCAAGCTGTTCCAATCAATATTGATTATTATATCACTCAACTGCTAATCGAACTCCCCACGCTGAGGTTGGACATGGAGAACCGAATGGAACCGAATTCGAATTTTTGGGTATTTAGTAAATGGAACACTATGGAATCGTTCGGGCTCGGTTTTCGAATTCCGTATAATGATTAATTTTTAATTTTTTTTTATATTTATATGCTACATTAATTCAACTAATGACATATTCAATTTTAACTTTTACAGGATAACGTAGTTGAATTCATTGATATCTTTTGTGCATCTCTTTGTTGAGTTCTCCATAAATTTGACAGATAAAATTACAGAAAGATAAAGATAACGAGCTCACAATAATAAAGAGGGACTTCCAATTCGATTTCTTTAGATAAAAATGACACTACAGTAGAATAAGATATTTGAATAAAATTTAGGTCAATTTAATGAATTGAATTTGGGCCGAAAATTAAAAATAGGAAAATCATATTTTGGATTTGTGCTTGATTAATTAATTAATTTATTTATTTTAAAAAATAAAACAATTTGATTTATTTAAGATATTCGGTTCTTCTCAATTTAGATATCCATACATATAGCTTCAATTTGGGGTCCTAATTTTTGGTAAGAAGATAGCTATAAAAATGTCTGTCACGTTTGGGAACTTGCGTACATTTTAATTGGTCCGTGACGTCATGGGCTCAATCGCCGGTGACGACAAACTGTTGAATTAACAAGATTCATGCACCGGTCGGATCATTTTTCTGGACAGTTCCTTGGTTACAGGTTCCATAAATAAATTTAAGTGGACATTATCGGTCCCTTTTTTTAATAATTACAGATAAATACACGTTTACACTCGGAGTCGGAGATAGAGAGAAGAGAGGTGGTGGTAGCAGTGAAAATGGAGTATAAAAAATGGGTGATTCTGGCTCTGATACCACTAGTTTTATCATTTGTAGTGCTCTATTTTGACATTAATCCTCAGGTTTGTTTTCTGTATATTCATTATTATTAATTTTGCCTTGCTTTTGTATCTCTGTATTGATTTTTCACGAATTTCTATTGCCTTCATGTAAGAAGAAATCTTCAATTGAAATTTAGTTTCTCTAATTTCATTTACCTTGACTTGATATGTACGAGCACCGATCAGTTTATGAATGCAATACCAAATCGATTAAAGATGGGTATACAGAATCTTCTACATATGATGTCCACTTACGAAATTGTATCTTTTAATGGATTCAAGTATGGATAAAGATGAATTATTCTGATTAAATGCTTAGATTATACGTGTATGTGATTGCTATTTGCTTGTTGAATGTTGCATACAATTCAACCAATTCTTTACTCATTATGAAAAGGCAGAACTGTCGTTTGGATATAATTATGCCTGTGTTGACAATCAGGTTTGCGATTTGACCTTAAACATATACCTGTTGAACAGGTTCCTGCTGATAAATTTTTTAAAATCCCCTCAATGTTTTGAGTTTTCGATTTTGTCTACTCCCTTTCCTGTATAATTTCTTATCCTATTATTTTTGAGCATCTTTTAGACATGCTATTTGAACGGTCTATTATATTAAGCATTTGTTCTGCAGGCCATCACGACAAAGTGCAGCATAATTCCTTACAAACATTACTGGATAGCCAGCAAGCGTATCGTGACACCAAAAGGGGTCATTTCTGGTGCAGGTTTGTTCCCATACAGTGTCAGTTATGACTAATTTATCAAAATAAAAAGTACGAACGAAACATTCGATCTAGTTCTATTCAGTTTACATCTTTTTGTGGTGTTAACCTCGTGATTCACAACTGTATTATGCACAAAATTTCGCGGTTTTAATTATTATTGAATGTGGAAAATGAACAGTTGAAGTGAAGGAAGGGAAGATCATAGCTGTAGTTGAAGAGGATGATTGGCGAGAGAATGCTAGGAGTAAGCACATTATTAATTATGGGGAGGCTGTCATTATGCCTGGTTTGATTGACGTGTAAGATGTCGAAACCTTTTACTGATGTACTTTTCCTTTCTCAGTTTTCATTAGCTTTGCTAGTATATAAGGCATTGCTTGATCTAGTTTTCTCAAAATAAGAAAGATGCTAAATGGCGAATGTTGTTTATGTAGTCTTGTGATCTGTATCTTATCATACTTGTTGTTTTTGTGTTTCTTCAGTATGTAAGAAATTATTCTGTTCCATTAAATGATTTGTCAGTACAAATGATAATGTTCGTTAATGCCAGGCATGCACATCTTGATGACCCTGGAAGAGAAGAATGGGAAGGATTTCCATCGGGGACAATGGCTGCTGCTGCTGGTACGTGGATATTGTACTTGAACTCTGTTTGAAGTTATTGAGAGGCTTATGGTGGTACAAACTGAAAACAGATAATTTATAGCTTCTTGTTTTAAGTAATTGAAAATATACCTGACACATGGTTATTATAGGAATACAGGTTCTCACATCTTCTTAACCTGAAATTGTTAGGCTAAAGGAAAACTTAATGTTCTTTAGCGCTCTCTTCAATTCTTCAAGCTTTTGAACTCTTAAGAGAGTGATTATTTTAAACACATACATATTTTCATAGAGTATATTTATACATCATTCTTTTTTAACTGGTCAATTCACTAATTATATGTGATCAGTTCAGTCTTCCATGACATAGCCTTTTGAATTCGTTTTGTTAATGGCTATATAATTAACTATTCATCTCTCTGTTCTTCCACAGGAGGGATAACGACGCTGATTGATATGCCTCTTAACAGTTTTCCATCTACAGTTTCTGAAGAAACTCTCAAACTTAAGGTATAGGGTTTTACAGGTTTCTTGTTTATTTCAATTTGACTAGTTTGCAGTTGATCCTTTAGTATCACTATAGCTTGCTTGTTTCGCCATCTTCAAAATGGCTGTTGTAACCATCACTATTCACGTCAGCATAGAATAAGTAAACATTCTTGAGTATGTCACGTGAGTAACGAGAATCGAGACATGAATCTTTTTTATTAACAAGATCAATATATTGAGATCTTCTATTTGAAATGCTATTTTATGTTGGCATTGCCTCTCATTTAGAGATTTAATCACACCATATAAATTATTTACACCTTTCTTCATGTTCTTTTATGCTCATGTATCACAGACCAATGCTGCAAAAGGGAGGATCTTCGTTGACGTTGGTATGCTTTCTTTATTATTCTGGGATTGGCATACAGATTTTTACTATGTATTATCAGCTTCTTCTTTCAACAGGTTTCTGGGGAGGTCTGGTCCCAGAAAATGCATTTAATGCAACTTCTTTGGAGCATCTTCTAAAGGCAGGGGTTCTAGGCTTGAAGGTTTGCTCCTGCACTAGTAAAATGATAGTAAAATGATTAGTGAAAGCATTTCTCTAAATGATGGAATACAGAATACTCGTTTATTCAGAGGGGAAAATGTCGTAACTATAGGAAGATGTGTAAATATAATTATACAGTATTTGCTGTTATACAGTTTAGTTTGTTGAACTAATATTTCTGTGGTCTTTAAAGTGTGTTTATTTATATAGTTTCATTCCATGTTTCTCTGAAAAATAATAAGCTAGAATTTCATTTATGTTTTCTGTATCCGGTTTCTCCTCTGATTTTCTTGAAATTTACTTTATGTTTCTGTGAAATATATAATAAGCTATAATGTCATTTTAGTAGGCAAATTTCTGTGTCTGGTTTCTCTTCTGATTTTCTTGAATGTTCTATCAATTCTTTCTGCACTGTTAATGATCTAACAATTTGTGTTCTTTCTGTAGTCTTTTATGTGTCCTTCAGGAATCAATGACTTTCCCATGACAAACTCCAGCCATATAAAGGTATTAAGATGATTATATTGCTATATATTACATAGTTGATTATATTGTTCCTTTTTCAGTTACTGGATTTGTAATCGATTAAGTCTGTGTTAATGTAATATCATCTCGACAATATACACATACTGCACTGACGCATTCAAAAACTTTGTGATTCCGTAGATGATGCCTCTTTTGGGGTGGGTGTGTGTGTGTGGCGATAACACAATTGCTGATACTCATAACTTTATGTAGGAAGGATTACATGTACTGGCAAAATACAAGAGACCTTTGCTTGTACATGCTGAGGTTCAACAAGAATTAGGAGGTGACTTGGAAATGATAAATGGTGCTGATAGTCCTAGATCCTATTCCACATATCTCAAGACTAGGCCTTCTTCATGGTAAGATATGACTTGATTGTTCTTTCCATGACCTTGGGGGAATCTTCTGGAATTGATACATCTATACACTAAGCCTTATACCCAATAAATTTGGGGTTGGCTACATGAATCCCTTTTTTGGTTAATCTTTTATCTACTCGAAGATCCAATGCAACTATTTCCTTTGCGATGATTAGTTCAATTGCTTTCTAATTCTTTTAATTTTTAAAGACATCATACGTTAACACCTGTTTTGTATATTCAGGGAACAAGCAGCTGTAAGAGAGCTCTTGACTGTAACGAAAGACACCAGGACCGGAGGTCCTGCTGAAGGTGCCCATCTTCACATTGTGCATCTAGCTGATGCCAGATCCTCTTTAGAACTCATAAAGGTAGTGTTTGTGCTTTCTTTCTTGGAGGAGATGCATTCTTTAGTTTATTTCTTTCTTGCATGCATCTATTTAGTCCTGTAGCCTGAAATTTCATGGATTGATTGATTTTTCTGTCAAATCAGAGTCCCCCTTAGATGCTCCTGTTTTTGTATCCCATAGCTCGATTGAATGCGTCCTTTATGCCTGTAACAATTAAGACTTGTTTTATCTTTTGGTACTTGTAATTGTCATTTTCCCAAAATTGAATTACAATATTCCCAAAACCTTCCTATTATTCTCTCAATCACATACATTTTATTGCAAGATTCTTTTTACTAGGTAACAAATTCGATTAAGCCCTTTGAAGCTAAAGTCAAAAAACCTTTTAAAGCTGAATTTAGAAGACAATTTAAACCCTCATCTCCACACCCTAATTTAGAAGACAGACTTTGAACCCTCATCTCCACACCCTTTTCTATTAACCCCATAATGAATGCAGTTGAGTTAACTTGTTCTCAAGTCATATTGTGCCATCACTTAATGTGAATCCTTTCTATTGTTTCTGAATTTTCTGTATTTGTTTATAACCATCTTCCATTTTTGTAATGCCATTCTTGAGTGAGTAGTCTAAAATTTGTCAGAGTGGCCAATGCATTAATCTAATTAAGCTTTAATAAGTCATTGGCGGGAGTATTTTTCACGTTTAAGATTGTTAGAATATCAACAAGAACCCTACTTCTCATTCCATGTGTTTTAAATTTATGTTTCTAGGAAGCAAAAGGTAGCGGTGATAGTGTGACAGTAGAAACGTGCCCCCACTATTTAGCCTTTTCATCCGAAGAAATTCCTGATGGAGATACCCGTTTTAAGTGTGCTCCACCTATCCGCGATGCAGAAAATAAAGAAAAACTGTGGAAAGCTTTAATGGTACATCAAGTTTGAGAGTTCTTCGCTGATATACTGATTTTGCCTGTCTGCAATGATTTACTTNTAGCCTTTTCAGCTGAAGAAATTCCTGATGGAGATACCCGTTTTAAGTGTGCTCCACCTATCCGCGATGCAGAAAATAAAGAAAAACTGTGGAAAGCTTTAATGGTACATCAAGTTTGAGAGTTCTTCGCTGATATACTGATTTTGCCTGTCTGCAATGATTTACTTTACTTGATTACACACATTCAGGATGGAGACATTGACATGTTAAGCTCTGATCACTCCCCCACAGTTCCAGAACTCAAACTTTTCAATGATGGTGACTTCCTCAGGGCATGGGGCGGCATATCTTCTTTGCAGGTTTTCATTTTTACAATGGTTGCCTGGTTTCAGAAACGTCACAAGCTTCACTGGAAGCTATATTTAAAGCATATATCAAGCTAAACAAAATTACTTAGCTAATATTAATGCGAAACTGAGAGATACTATTTTTATAAGATATAATCGCAAATAGGATGTGCATTATTACTCGTGATCTTTACAACTTTACATGTGATAAAATTAATTTTAATCATCCTTTTTCATTTGCTGAATGCTAATTGTCATTATTTTGAGTGTATAATGCAGTTTGTGCTTCCTGTAACATGGTCATATGGGCTCAAATATGGAATAAATTTGAATCAATTAGCTTCGTGGTGGAGTGAGAAGCCTGCCAAACTTGCTGGTCAGGATTTGAAGGTCAGATAGTTAATAGTCCTGTTTCACTATGACTTTGGATATTTAAAACAACCTCACCATATTATCATATGGTTTCTGACATATGCTCAGGTCCTGTGTCATCACATTTAGCAGATTAATCTGATCTATCTCTATCACTATGTATTGTGACTACATACAATTACTGTTACTAGTTTGGTGGATAATTCAAGTGTTTTGAGGTGTGATTGTATCCCAAGTTAACATGATACTTGTGCAGGGATCCATTGCAGTTGGATATCATGCAGACATTGTTGTCTGGGAACCAGAAGTAGAATTTGAACTCGATGACAATCACCCTGTATACTTAAAGCATCCGGTACATTCTTGTTATCTTTCAATTCTATGTTCAACTAGAAATTATTCTTATTTCAAATGCTCGGCTTCAAATTATAAAAGTTTTTGAGATGTAATGCCGTTACGTCAGACTGTAGTATTGCTTGTTATATTGTACGAGGAATTTTTTCGGAAAATAACCTAATCAAAGTGAGAGACAGTTGTAATAACCATGGGAGAGTAACTGCATTGCAACTCTCCTATTCAGATGAAAGAATCCTTCCCCTCTTATGAAGGAATGAACCCATGTTATTTGATTATCTAACAATCAATGCAGAAAATCTCTGCGTACATGGGATCAAAACTCAGCGGAAAGGTCTTGGCAACATTTGTACGAGGGAACCTCGTTTTCAAGGAGGGGAAGCATGCTCCTGCTGCCTGTGGTACCACAATTTTGGCTACATAGAAGCATAAAGGACACATGTAAACACTGGTATTCATCCCTTTTCCTAATTACCTTCTAATATTTTAATTGGACTTCAATATAATGTCGAATGTAATATATTTCCATCATAAGTCGTTTCTTTCAGTCTTATCATTTCTGTAACTCAAATTTGTTTTTTTCCTTGATGGACCAGGTTTTTCATTTAACATGGTTAAAGATGGTTTAGCATCAATTGGGAGATACCCCAATTTCCCATTATGTTCTAGTCATATATGAACTGTCCTCGTTCAAACTGTTCTTATTGTTATGTTTTCGAGACATATCAGGTTGAATTGTACATAATTTATTTCGGCCTGGGAGATTATTATAGCTATTTATAAGCTTCACTTGAGGAATATCATTGGCTGTAGCTAGTTTGAAATCATCAAATATTTGCAAGCGTGCACCTGTTTACATTTTTTAACCTAATGTTCTTGAAATAATTAAGCTGTTTTTCCACCGTTAAAGCTTTACGAATCCTGTAGAAAACAAACAGAGACTGACGATTTATTAACTATAACCGTAAGAATTCACTGCTTCATTACAGAATGACACCGTTTTTAGGTAACATTTACATGAAATCAGTTCAGTTTTGATTCTGTAGGTGCCATGGCATGGCCGGTACTCTCTGGTTCTGGCATATTGGATGCAGGTTCATTCATGTGCTTATGGTGACTGAAGTACATGGTCAATCCAGCACAACCATAGGGATTGCCACAGTTGACTGGTTGGCAGTGGTAAGGCTCATTACCCGGAGAGACTATTCCCCATGGTTCTCCTCCATATCCCGGTGGATTATTTCCATTATCACCCCCGGAACCATATCCACCACCAAATCCATATCCTCCACTATTTCCCCCAACCGGGGTACCATAACCTGGGATACCAAAATTTGGGACACCAAAACTTGGTACCCCTCCACCCCAGCCACCTCCTCCTCCTCCTCCACCTCCACTGCTACCGCCCCCATCATTGCCATGGCCGCTCCCACTTCCATAACCACCACCAGATCCAACTACAGGGGCACAACCAGAGGTCGGGGTTGGGAAGCTGACAACACCGCCCCCGCCCCCGCCCCCGCCCCCGCCTCCACCTCCATTACTTAAAACATGTCCGTTCGATGCATGGTGAGTATCAGTAATGTCCTCCAAGCTGCGAACTACACGGACATGGTTGGTTCCAGCCTCATTATGAAGAGTTCTGTGTGCAGAACACACAACCAAGCTTAGCAATGCAAGGAGTGCAATATGGGAGCATTTTAGTGCAGCCATTTCTTGATATAATAACTGAGTCAAGCTATGTTTGCACCATGAATAAAAGGCTTTATATAGTGAAATGTCTGCAACAAACTGCATGGTTTTATGTTGGACAAATTCATAAAACAAGGTGTGGTTGAAGAGAAGTGCAAACGTGCAAGGAACTGGAATTACTTCACTTAGTCTAAATCGTAAAATTAATGAGGAACATGAAGTCGGTGTGAAAAATATAGCAATTTGCTCTCTTTTCTTGCTTAGTCTGAGGAACATGAAGTTGGTGTGAAAGGAAATTATTTTTGAGTTCACCTAGGTAAGCTATTTGTCCCCTCAATAATTCGTAGAGAATATTGTTCAAGTTTCCGGCTCCTGATTTAAGTTTAATTCACCATTTTAGCCATTCAACTGAGACCATATTGTTTAATATTTAACCAAAAAACTTAAGGGAAAAATTCATAAATCCCACTTTAAGTTTACCCAATTTCAAAAATAAGAAAACAA
>CAIGRS010225267.1:0-23798 GCA_903798395.1 Fraxinus floribunda | reverse complement strand
TATCCCAACTTAGTCAGACTAATTTTCTGGACCACCAGCCACCGGCCACTCAATAACTGGTGAAGGTAAACCGCGGGTTATGTCCAATTTGACCAGGGTTCGAGCACCCCTTATACTTCTGACCCCAAACATTTGACTTATATTAATACATACATTAGATAAAAGAGGCGTTCTTCATAAGACTAAAATATAAAAATACAAATTTGATATAATCTAATTAGGATCGGTTGGTTCCATTACTGTACATAGACACGATATGTAGAATTTTCATTAATTCCCCGTTTGATTTTCATTAGAATCAAACCAAATGGATTGTGCTCACTCTTTCGCCATATAAACATTATAACTTTGATATTTTAAATTCAATTTCTTTTTTGAGGAACCCGCAGCCGTTACTCACCAGCGAATGTTCGACCAATATAAGTGAGCATTGGGTAAACCTCATTTCATATGCAGTGGCTCGCAAACCACACATGAAATGTAAATCGTACTAGGTAAGCATTGAGAGGGGATTTGAACTTGTGATCTTTGGTCTCCGCGTTCACCTGCTTCATCNAACCTCATTTCATACGCAGTGGCTCGCAAACCACACATGAAATGTAAATCGTACTAAGTAAGCGTTGAGAGGGGATTTGAACTCGTGATCTTTGGTATCCGCGTTCACTTGCTCGATCAACTCGATCAACCTCGGTGGGGTTCTAAATCCGAAATTTTACTTTTACGTATAGTTGATGAGTTCGGATTCTCATAAACGTTGGACAAAATAGACTTAGCCACCACTAAAGGAAAAAAAAAAAAAAAATCATAGGACGCTGATAAAGTAAAAAGGTGATGTCTCGATATGGATGGTGATTAAAGTCGTGAACCTTTGCAGTTACCATTCTGTCAAATATTCATTGAGAAGACATCGAAAGACAGTTGCATTTTAACGGCGAAGCCACATTTTGCAATGTTATAATCAATTCACATTTCGAAGCATCTAATATTCTTCTAGTCTCTATTTATATTTTTCGTTATACATAAATGTTCAATTACTTTTACATCTTCCAGGTGGTTGGAAATAAATGAGGTAATTCGAGGAAATAAAGTCCGGTTACATTTAGCACATAACTCTCATGTACACGTGTTAGAATTGCTTATGTGAAAAAAAAGAAAAAAAAAAAAAATTACTCAAAGCAGGGCGCCGATCATTTAGAAATTTCACAATGTGACAAATTCACAATCTTCAAAAATGATAATTTTACGAAACTTGAAAACGGATAATTACTTACTCCAAGAATTCGTCTGAACCTATTTCCATAAACATCGGGGTATCATCTGTGTGCGGTAGACAATTTAGTTTTATACTTCTTACCATAATTATGTCGAAGTTCTTGTTAAGCTACAAATAAAATTGAAGTATAGCAGTCGAACGACTCGAACCCCCAAAATAGACAATGACTCCTTCAACAAAATTTCAAACGAAGCAAAATTTGAATTTTATATTCTTTAAATTATCCCATTTATTTGAGGAAATTTTAACAATTGAATGCAAAATTAGTTGTTATTTAAATTCCATTTTTTTTTTCAATATGAATGCAAATATTTTAATGGTGATGGCATTGCCAACGTAGCAACCTTTTCGTTTCCAAATTTTTCTTTTCCTGAAAATGGACACGTGTCAGTCCATCTTTATCAAAAGTCAACCAGAGAATTGATATTATGCAGCTGGAACAAAACAAACCGTGAACCGGTTGGAATAGTTTAAAGTAGGAAAGCTAGCTACTATTTGTCCACGTGTAAAGATCCGAATGTTTATGCGACTCGGTGGACTCCATTGAAGCGTTATTATCGTCGTGCATACTCAGCATCCAATATTTGTGTTCCAACGGTATAACAGACAACATTTTACTTTGTCTTAAGCTAATATGCTTATGGTCTTATTTGATGGGTTTATCGAGCGATGAGATTTTGTTGAATAGCATAATTAAATCATATTTCTATTTATTTATTAATATTTAGTACTATTGAGTATTGGCACTGTTTGACCACCTTATTTTGGAATGAGAATGAAAAATATAGTCGTTATTGGGCCCCACACAAGAGATAAAAATTTAAAATTGATGGCTTGATGTGAGAGACAACGGTCATATTTTGCATTTTTATAGATAAAAAATATGGCTCAAACGGGGGCTGAATAGACTTCACAAAACACAGAGTTTTTGCGACCAAGTATATTAGTATGTTTTTGAAAGTGTTTTTAAACGATTTGAATTATAAGTAAATATGAATAAGGAGCGAATAAATGCATAGTATTTGTAAATTTTTAGAAATATATGAATAAATAATAGTTGAGTATTTATAAACACGAGTCACGTATAAATTATTAAATTATGTTATGATCTGTCTGATAAGTAAAGGTGGAAGGGAATTCCAATTCAATGTTAGTTGGAAAATAAAAATTCACCAAATTCATAAGAATTCGTTTTCCATGATAAGTAAGATGCTGTTTAAAGTGGTTGTACATTGAAATTTGGTTTTCATTTCCACATTGCAATTAAACGGTCAAAGTAGAATTCATTTTTCTCGAATATGACATTTTTCATGAAAAATGTGACCGTCGGGCGTGGAGTGATAAAATATTTATATAAAATTCATATTAACAATAATCATTTGGAAGAGTATTCTTTTGCGAAAGTCCATAAATTATGGAAGTAATTTCAACTCACGCGCTGATTCTTCCTCTTCTCCTCCTTTCCTTTTGTCAAATTCTATATGCCATGTTTTGTTTTATACTGGTATATTAGGGGTATCCCCCCACTGCTATCAAATTTTCCTTTTTAGTTTTGGCTCGTTATAGCGGTCGAGCCATCTTGTGCTCGCTAATAGGAGAACTTAGGTACAATTATGTAATCTTTAAAAAGTTGAGCGATGTCTCTACAATTATGTAACGTAGAGCGAATATCAATGTGATTTACCATTTTTTCTTCTTTGAATTTTCCATTCCGTTCTATTCAATTCTAAACAATTTTCTCGTTTAAGAAACTCTATTTGAAAGTAGAATTATGAATAAATCTTTTGTAACTATATTTAAAGTCTAAACGTATTGCATATTTCTAATTACCAACAAAAGTAAAACATTTCCAACATTCTTCATTTCTTTTAGTTAAACTTATTTGCATAAAAAAAAAAAAAAAAAAATTGTTTCATCGAGTTAATTGAATAAATATTTAAAAATCAAATAAAATAAATAAAGTAGCAAACCACTACTAAAATATGATCGATCTTTTGCACTCTTTTCTCAATTCATGTTGTGCATGACTTACCGTGCGTACATATCTACTTACATAAACGATCAATATCAACATCTATAACTACCAACTAACAAACTCTATTTTGTTACGATAAATTTATAGTGGGACAAATTCATAACGATGTTGTATTCATTGTAATAATTAATAAATCTTATGAATTTATCCAACAAATTCTACTTTTTTTCACGATAAATAGACAATATTTTGTAATTGGACAATTCATGAAAACGTGAGGTTCGTTTCTATGATATACAAGGCTAGAATCAATTTCTAAAAGTGTCCTTTTAAAATTCCGTTATTTGTATTTGAAAAAAACATAAATGGAACAATTGTTAAAAAGTACATTACGCTAATCACAAGTCCATTGGCCCATAAATGGAAAAACTCCGTGTTGTTAGATGGACAACTCACAAATCTTATTATTCTTTTCATGATAATATCGCAGTATTTGTAATGGGACGAATTCATAAAACGTGATATCTTGTTCGTACTAACTAATGCTTGATAAAATCTTGCCCTCAAGCCTCCACATTTGGCCAAGACACAAAGATTTTATTAGATATCCTCAAAAAAATTAAAGTAGAATACACAAATCACTACTAAAATATGAACGTGACAAATCTTTTGTACTCTTTTCCTCAATTCAAGTTGCACCTGACATACCGTGTACACACCCCTAGTTATGTAATCGACCAATACTAGTATCGATAACAACCAATTAACAAACTATATTTTTTTCACTATAAATTTATTATATTTAGCTGGACAACTTCGTGCCAATGTGATTATTTTTTTTCCTAATATGTTTGAAAAAACAAGGTAAACACACTCACATAGTGAACTAATTGTAAGATAGAAAGTACATTACTGAACTAAATAGGTACCCAATGAATCACCTTGCAAAAAGATCTCGCTGTACAAGATAAAACTATTGAAATCCGCTAATATGATAATGTAGTCATCTATACAAAAATGGATCTCGAATATCTCTAATAATATGGTCATACACTGAACAAAATTATAAAATTTGATATCTAATCTCTACCGATCGATACTGGATAGATTTTTGCCCCGATTCAAATATTTATTCAAGGCAAAAAAACATTTTATTAGATAGATTAAGAAAATGTAATATAATTATACTAACTACTACTACTGAAAGTCCGAAACAGAAAAGTAATAAATCATTTGCTCTATTTCTCAACTCATGCTATATATAAGCAAACACACATAGGCCTCGGTTTGTTTTAGTTAGAAATAGATTTTTAGTAGATTTTTATAAAAGATGATAAAAAGTTGACAAAAGTTAAAAATGAGCTTTAAGAGAAAAATAAATTTAAAAAATGTGCCAAACGGGGGCTGAAATCCGTTACTGGCACAACAGGTTATTTTCTCTTAACAACGAACTTAATTGGATATTTTGAAAATATTGTGGGCTATGGTTGGAAAATATAGAATTGTATATGTGGGTTGGGCATTATTAGTTAGAATACAACTCGGTCGGTTACAACACTTTTTACAATGTACGTGTTGAATTCACGTGCCGACACTGCGCGTGATTATCGTGTCTCATTGGTCAAAACCCACTCAAACCTGACCGTCGATTTAACCTTGAACTTTTAAAAAGACCAAACATTCAACTCATCCAACGGTCATAAGTAGTGACGCGAACAGCATTGTTTTGTCGTAAAAGAAAGCTCCGATTATTTTCATTATTTATAAAATACATTTTCACTTTTTTACGATCACACAATTTTTAATAAAATAATATTATACATAAATTTAATTTTTTTTTCAATTACACAATTTCGATAAAATAATATTATACATAAATTTACATTTTTTTTTTTAATTTTTAATCATACATTCTGCATTAATCTTCTACTTATGAGCTCAAACAAGGTCCAAATCCAAACGACGAAACACACGCAAAAACCACAAAACCGGTGGATTTCTTGGCCTCCACCCCACCGGCTTCTGTGTGTGTGTGTATTACGTGTGTACATTTCTCTCTCTAAAACTAAACAACAGCTCTTTCTTATAATTACAAGATATCAATCCAATAGCTTAGAATTGAAAATCCCTTTCATCCATCCACCCGGCCCCTCTTCTCCTTCCTGCACTCTCTCTCTCTCTCTCTCAAATATTTTTTTCAGTTCTAAATGCAGATTTTTTTAAGGAATCAGACATATCTTAGGTGAAAGTATACAAGTTGTAATTGAAATATTCCATTTCTCCAGCATAAAAATGTCTTCTGGATTCTCCGGTGGAGGTTCCGACTTCTTCACCGCCGGCGGGAGACCCATCATGAACAACCTTAACCCACAACAGCAAGTTTCTTACAGGTCCACACTCGCCGGGATTCTATCCGATCCGGCTTCTCAGATCATGCCTTCCCGGCGACCGGATTTGATAGGAAAACGATCTCTGGCAGTTTTTCAACAGCAAAGCCTTCTTCAACAGCAGCAGATACATAATCAAAACGGGTTGGGGTTTTATCTGCGGAACGTGAAGCCCAGACCAAATTATCACCATGCATCTCCGGTATCTCCTTTATCTCTTGTAGATTTCTCGCCAGTTTCCTCCATTTCAACAGAAGTCGCCGCAATTTCGAATTCCTCGGCGGTAAATGGAAACCCGCAGTATGGAGCTCCAATTCTTCATCAACTTAGACCACAAAATATGAATAATGTTCCGATGGGTTCTTCCTTCCCAAATCTAGTTCAGAACGGAGCGGACTCGGGTGTAAATTCGGGTACAGTTTCTGGTCAGGAGTGCTTATCGACGCAAGAGTCGGAGAAGAAGCTGATGAATCATCGGTTACAGGAGCTGGAGAAACAGCTATTGTGCGACGAAGATGAATGCGAAGCGGTGTCTGTGGTGACCAACAGTGAGTGGTCTGATACGATCCAAAATCTGATAAACCCAACCCAGAAGCCAATTTCGCCATCTCCGACTTCTTCTTCCTCGTCATGTGCGTCCACTTCTGCTTCTCCGCCGCTGCCTTGCCCCAAGCAGAGCATGATCGACGCTTCAGTTGCTATCTCTGAAGGGAAGACAGAAATTGCATTGGAAATTCTCACGCGCCTCCGTCAAGTGGCCTACGCAACAGGCACTTCTGAACAGAGGCTCGCCGCCTATTTAGCCTCCGCTTTGAAGTCGCGCGTGAATCCCTCCAATAATCAACTGGCGGTGTCGGAGCTGTACAGTAATGAACATGCTATCACGACACAAATGTTGTACGATGTTTCGCCGTGTTTTAAGCTCGGATTCATGGCAGCAAACCTTGCCATCCTCGAAGCTACCTCGGATCAGTTATTTAGCAAGCTTCATGTCGTGGATTTTGATATTGGGCAAGGTGGGCAATATGTGCATTTACTCTATGCCCTCGCCGCCAAAAATGGCGGAAAAAAGGCGGCGGTTTTGAAGATCACCACCTTCCCGGATTTTATGAGCGGCGGCGAAGAGAAGCTGAAGATAGTTGGAGAGGAACTTGAAGTAATAGCGAGTAAAATTGGTGTTTGCTTCAGTTTCTGCATGATGAATTCGAATATTCGTGAGTTGACACGGGAGAAACTCGCCGTGGACTCTGACGAAGCTTTGGCTGTGAATTTTGCGTTTAAACTTTACAAGTTGCCAGACGAGAGTGTGACGACGGAGAATTTGCGCGATGACCTGCTCCGCCGGGTTAAAGGGTTGTCGCCGACTGTGGTGACGGTGGTGGAGCAGGAAATGAACGCCAACACCGCTCCGCTGGTGGCGCGTGTGAAGGAGGCCTGCGAGTATTACGGTGCATTGTTTGACTCGTTAGACGCGACAGTTTCCAGGGATGACTCAGACAGAGTCAGAATCGAGGAGGGACTGGGTCGAAAGATGTGCAACTCGGTTGCGTGCGAAGGCAGAGATCGTGTTGACAGATGCGAGGTATTTGGCAAGTGGCGGGCCCGGCTGAGCATGGCCGGGTTTCAATCCTCACCCGTGAGTCCACTCGTTGCGGACTTACTCCGATCCAAACTCAATTCAGGCAAACGTGGCAATCCAGGCTTCACCGTGAAAGAACTTTGTGGCGGCATCTGCTTTGGTTGGATGGGACGAACACTCACCGTCGCATCTGCTTGGCGTTAATTACTTAGTTTTGGGAAAAAAAAAGTACTTAATTTTTTAATTAACTATTATTATTGTTGTATTAGTGTTTCTTTAGCTTTTTAATTGAAAAAATGGGTATGAGAAATAATCAAAAGTATTTGGCATTTCCTGACTTAGTTTCTTTAATTGTACTATATGCTGTACAGTATTAGACTCTCAAATAGTGTCCATATGATAAACACGATTTTAACATAATAATGGGAAAAATTTTGCCTCAGCAAACACGGCCTTAAGTGTCGGGTGTGGGGTGGGTTGAGTGGGGTGAGGGGTCCACTGGTTAGATTATATTTTGGTTTATGGTTGGTTTGGTTTGTTAGTTCTAGTTGGGTGGGAATTCTTGTGTACTTAGCATTGGTTTGTTGTGGACACATTATTCTATTTTGTTGAGGTAAATTCTTTTGTTATTTATCCAAGGTATCGACAAAAGATTTACTAGATAATATGGTAAACGACATTTTATCTTTCTTATTTACATTCTAAGATTAACTACTAGATAATCTATTTTATCAAACACGATATTTTTTTTTATAAGTTAGACACGACAGTATCGAATAGATTGGGGTGCGGGGACAACACACCCACGTTATGGTATATGGGTATTATTTTGTATGGACCCTAAAGTCTTGTATGGGTTAGGATCATACATACATATGAATTTTTTTTCGCTACGCTCCTTGTAGATGTAGACACATTGTTGAACCACGTTAGACATGACAGTATCGAAGAAAATCAAGTTGACAATTTTTGTAAGTTTATATTGTACAACAACGTGTCAAGGTTAAACACAACGTTAGATTTGTTTTGTAGGGTAAAGTGGTCGTTGCTAAAATATATAAACTATTGTGTTAAATTCACATTTGAGTGTTAAATTATATAATTATATACTACAATAAATAATATTTTATCTTCTTTTTATTTACTTTAGCACTATCGATTGCCAACTAATCAATTTGATCAAACACGCTATTAGGTATTTTTTTTTTTTGGGTAGGCAAACAGCACAATGTTGAAGAAATATAAGTTAAATGCTTCTATAATACTCTTTAATATCATACTATAAACGTGTCATTGTCAAACATAAAGTTAAAATTTGTTCGTAAACGGACTGCATTGTGTGTTGCATAAGTTATTTAAAAATCTTCGTTTTATTTTGTCCATAATAAATGATTTTTTTTTTTCAATGACGTGGAAACCCGCAGTCACTACTCACCAGCGAAACCCCGACCACCCTGAAGGGACGAAGACCCGACCACTGTTAATGCGCACTGGGTAAACCACGCTTCGTATGCAGTAGCCCGCAAACCACACGGAAGAGGTAAATCACATTAAGCAAGTCTGGTACGACGAACTTCGACTGATGGAGTGTTGGCAGGGAATTCGAACTCGTGACTTTCGATTTCCGCGTTCACCTGCTCCATCAAATCTTGTGTATCAATCTTGATGTTCGAGTATGATTGGTGGATCGTTTTCGACGAAGTTAAAGTAAAATAAACTAAAATCTTGTATACTATTTTCATATAGTAATGGTGATTAAGTTAAAACGTGTTGATAATGTTCGATTTAGTGTTAACAAACTAATATGAATGAGTGGTTGGTTGGCTCGAAAGAATGCACCCATGACCTAATAATGGGTTTCATTATACCAGACTTGGCCCCATTGGACCTAATGATATTTCAGTAAATCATACTTGTTTTCTTTACAAATTAAATTTTTTCATGATTTTTTTTCCTCTCTCATTTTAAGCCACATAAACCTTGTGTTTGAATATAATATATTTCTTTTATTTATTATTAATTAAATACCAACATTTATAACAATAGCTCCAAAGTAAAATTAATTCTTGCATAATTATATTAAAAGTAGACCTTTATTTAACCTATCGTCACTTTTGCTAACCATTATTTACGATTCCTCGAGAAATATTATACGAGTTAATATTCATTAATTAAAGATGTAATCGAATCATCGTTAGCTTAGAACTTAGAAAGTTTAGTTATAAAATATGAGCCCGTTTGGTAACAATTAAAACCCAATTAAAATTGAAAAGATGACAGTTATTGAGTTCCACCCATATAATAAAAGTCAATAATAACGACTATTTTTTCGATTTTAATCCGATTTTAATCTCTACCAAACAGACTCTATTTCTTTTAGTTAAATTAAAAGTAATTGTCAAAATAATCCAAACATAATTAGAAAAAAAAAAAATTACTTGTGTACCTAACAAACACAATCAGACTACATTTACCGAAAATGGTTGACAAACACTATGATCGAACATTCACAATGGGGGGAGGATCCACATTTTTTGAAATTTTTTTATTCACGCGAGTCTCGCACGCACGTGAGAGGTGGTCAAACTCGTTGTCCTCCATTTTCGGTACAAATGTAAAAACCCTAACAAAAATCCTGATA
This sequence comes from Fraxinus floribunda, assembly GCA_903798395.1. Lineage (NCBI taxonomy): Eukaryota > Viridiplantae > Streptophyta > Magnoliopsida > Lamiales > Oleaceae > Fraxinus > Fraxinus floribunda. Next base: position 13,943 of record CAIGRS010225267.1, on the reverse strand, counting down.
GTTTGCTTTTGCAGTGATTGACTAGACTATTGCCTAGTGGAGCGAGCAATGAGGGCAATCAATCCAGCATGATAATAGATAGGGAATTTAATAATAAAAATAATATAAAATCTGTATATTTCTAATATACAAATTAAGGAAATAATTTTTTTCTTTTTTCTTTTTATCAATTATTGGCATAATTGGCGCGGAATCATTCACGTAGTTGTCATTCCGAATGAATCATATAAAGATATGGACCCAATTTTGCTAAATGAACTCACAATTATTCGTGCCACTGTGCCAGTGGACATCAATTGTTTGATTAACCTTAAAAATAAGTAAAATACTTTCTTTAAATGTAAAAATAGTTAAAAAAAACAAAAAAACAAAAAAATGTTTAGGGAAAAACGATATCTGTAAGTTGACTATATTTAAGAATAAATAAAAATTATTTTTTAAAAAAAGTAAATAAAGACTTACTTTTATATTTTATCAAAAAAATGTATTTTAAAAACTTTCAAAAAAACTTAAATATAAATAAAAATTACTTAAAAGTAGCTTTTATATGCTTAGTCAAGCAAATCATAAACGAGAGGGCATGATTAAATGCACAAGAACAAATTATAGATGAGCAATGATGAAAATATTAATAGCCTTGTCAAGTGGAAATCTTGAAATGGTTAGGGGGTATAGTTCGTTGGTGTTGGCTTTATGTATGTGCGGTGAAAGGATTGTTAAATTATATAACTGACAAGAACAAAGTTTAATCTGTAGGAGCTTGATTAAATGCTATAATTATGGGGTTGGAAATATAGTATGTAAACCATAAGAGAAAAAAATCTAAAAATAAAATCAAGAAGGGAATAATAATAAGAAAAGAATAATCTGATGCAAGTGAATCACACCCTTTTCTTAAGACAAAATTCCCCACAACGGTACTAATGGTTCACTGCTCTTCTCTCTCAAGATATAACAGATCAGATTCAACTTGTGGTAAAAACACTTCGAACCACAAGCAACAACGAATTTAAAACGGATTTTTCTCGTTTTGGAGAGTATTTAAAACGTGTATCATTTTTTCTATCCAACTTTGGATCGCAATTTTTCATTCGTCCGAAATTGATTTTGAGAAACTAAAAATACCACGATGATCTACTCGACGAGCAGAACAAGTTAGTCTATTATATTAATAATTTGACTATTGGATCAAGTCCGAATATTTGGTCGAAATTGATACAAAAGTCACTTTCACATACTTGATTTCATTCTCTAAATCAAATTTCAACATAGTTATAATAATTAATGATTTGCAAAATTGATTTATTTATTTTTTTTCAAAAAAAAAAAAAAATAGTTTCAGAAAGTTGGCAACAGACATATTAGGCAAAAATTGAAGCAGCAAAGTAAATAACTTTAATGAGTGTTGGAAGGGGGAAATGCTGGATATTAATTGACAATTTAAAGGAAATAAATTTGCTGGATATATAAGGTGGGAGCTTATTGAACTTTTAGGTCATTGAGGGAAAAAAATTTAATGGGCTTTGGCCTTCAACCGAGATATTTTCTTGATCGTTCATTTTATATATTTTATATTGAAAATTATTCGAGTTCCATATTCCTTGCAAGTGACATTAGAATATAGATTTGGATGGTTCACAAAATCCAAGATTATTTGTGTAACATTAATAAAAGGTTAAGGGTCAATTTAGCACAATTTAAAAGTTTATGATGAACTTGCTACATAAGACATAGATTGGGGATTAATACTTCCATTGTATATTAAACACACAAGTTTAATCGTCAAGAAACAAAAAAGTCGATATAACGAAGATGTTTAAATCAGTGCATGATCATGACAGAAAATAGATAAAAATGAGAAAGTATCAGTCATTAGGGGCAGCGAGATTAAAGATAAAACAAATATATGTCGATTAAAATGGCTGGAACACACACACACACACACACACCCATTCTTGTACGAATATGAGAAATCATCCGAGTCTACAAAATGATTTGACGTTGGGAACTGTGGCGGACGCAAACATTTTGAGTTAAGAGCACTATCAAATATAAAAAAGAAATTATGAAAAACATAACTAATTCCAAACCCATTTTCTCTACCACTTCGAATTTTGGCTAAAGAAAATAATAATTTGAAATTATAAGTTGTTGTTGTTGTTAGATACTGGTTACTTTTTAATTTTTAAAAACAAAATAACTTAAGTTGACCGGCTTCTTCTGTTTCTTTTTCTTGTCTAGTCGTTGATCTATGACACAAACCATATTTTTGGTGAATATATAATAGAGTTATCTGAGTTTGAACTAAGTCAGCAACATGAATTATGTAGAACAGATGAATACATAACAAAGCTATCTCGAGTTTGAACTAAAGCAGCAATAAGAATTATGTAGAGCACATGAGTAAAGTTTTCCCTTTTATAAATGGATAGATGATGAAAGTGGTCTTTTTAATAATGGTAAGTATGCTTTACAGATTTGTAGGCAGATCCGATTCTCCAATCGATTATTCTGCAATAACACCATTTTAAAACCTTGACGATTCAGCCAAGTTAAGCCGAAGATTCTCCGAGTAAGAAACCTCTAGCCTCTAATAGAATGTTTGATTGGATTAAAAAAAATTTAGTTGAATGCAAGAGAATATGCACCTAGATTATCCAGAATTTTCGATGAAACCAAGGTGGTATTACATTAAACAACATTGGACAACCGCAAGCGTATTTTCGATGAAACCAAGGTGGTGTTACATTAAACGATTTTTTAAGTTAAATGATACTCAATATAATAAATAAAAGTTACTTAACAAGTGGATCTCTTGGTCTCAACTTACATTTTGAACAAGTTTTTGAGTAATTTTTAAGCTTGGTCAAGAAATGGTGGATTACTTCAAAAATAAAATTACTCATTTAGTTTATTGCACTTCATCTTGAATCTCTATTTCTTCTCAAGAAATAAACAATTTTTTTTTTATTTTTTTTTTAAGAAAATGAAACATATTAAATATCAAAAAATTAAATGTTGGGGGATCACTTGCCCCACCATGCCCCACCCCCACTTCCGCCCCTGGTCGGGATAATAATTTAGGAGGATGCGAGTAGACCAAACTAATATAACATGGGCTGATTAACAAGGATATAAATTGTCATTTGTAAAAAGATTAATGCTATTCAGCACAGCGGCGAATCCAGGTTTCACGAGTTACCTTTCTTCTTAACACAGAAATGGACACCGCGCGGCAGTAGTCTGCTCCGCTAAACTACCCTTCGCCTTCTCTCAATCGTTTTAGGATGAAAGTAAATTTGATCACAATTTAAAGAAAGCTTGCAACACGAAATTGAAATAAACTTGATCATTGATTGCTTATTACAATAGACGAAAGCAGAAAATTACAATGGCTAGTGTAATGGGCGAACATTAGAAAGCTTGAAATTTTTTGAAAGACTAATACCCACTATAATAGATTTCGGAACAAAAACCCTACTGACGGGAGTAGACGTTTAAAGTCTGTAGAATCATACTAAAATTTTCTAATTTCTATCTATTTAAATAAATTATTTACAATGCGCGAACGAAGTTGGACAAACTACGGCTGCGATTGGACCACGGGGCATAAGCAAAGCTGCTGCCCGTGACACCAGGAATTGTCACGAACTAGGACGATCGTTGAAATAATGAGCTCATTTATTAATATTTAGAATTAAGACACAAGATCATCCACATTTAATTGAGTCCGAGACTTCTTTGTGTTATCAGTGACTAACAACTCGTGTGCTCGACTAGAAGTAGTAGCACGGGCGGAACTAGATGCATCACTAGAAAAACTAGGTTGTGACTTTCGTTTAAGTTGATAACATTGAAAATTAACAATCATCAATTGAATGAATAAATGCACAAATATGATTATCAAAGAAAGGAAAAACCACAAATAAAAAATCTCCAAATGACTCAATTTCTCAATAATCATCATCATTCATCAACATTTAGAAGAAAGTAAATCAAAGAAAAAAATGAAATAAAAAACCTGGAGCTGAGCGGGAAGCCTGAAGATCAACTTCGGTCCAAATCTCTCTTATCCTTCTTCTAAACTTAAATCCAAGTTCAATTATATGATAATGCCAAATTTCCAATCAATAATCGGGAAGAACTGGTCCTAAAATGTAATCAGAAAACTAATAAGAATTCTCTCAAGGCAAATATACAAAAGCAAATGATGCCTCAACTCTATATTTACATTTTTTTTTTTCGTTTTCGCTTTTTGTGCAATTAAATGAAACTCGAAACAAAGTTTGAACCTTTCATTAGGTAAAAAGAGAGAGAGAAATTTGACATATTAACAAGAAGAGAAAGAAACATAACAACAAATATAAAATCTATCACCGACTCGCCTAACCGCGTAGTTGCGTGCACACCTTGAATTGTAGAAGAGATCGAAAATAGAAATCGATTAATTTGCCCTAATTTGTTACTGATGAATCTCGCTTCTCACAACTGCACAATCCAATATATCTTTTTGGGCCATGCTACTGTGACAGGGTTGTACCCTGTCACATTAGCTTTTCTCTATCTTTTAACAGCCTCCAATAACGAAATGAAAAGGATGGGAGTCACTGGACTAGACTATCCACCCTAATTTGCCCCTTAGGGCATGCTTGAGAGTTTTTTTTCCCACCGGTTTTGAGTGGTGCACCGTTTATTAAGAGTTTGAAAAATCGATACTTGCTAGTTTATTGAACACCTATTTTGGATGGTTTAAAAATCACTCAAAATCGGTGTAAAGTAATTTTAGACGGTTCCTTCAACCCACCAAATCAGCGGGTTTTGACCGTTTTTCTCGTTCTCTTCTAATTTTACTTTATAAAATAATTATTTTCAATTAACCTATTTTGTTTAAAACTAAATTGTAAATTAAAATATATTAACTAAAAAATATTTATAATTTAAAAAATTATATTATAATTAAAAAACACTTATAAGTAAAATATTAATTGTAAGATAAGAAAAATTACTTATAAGTAAAAAAATAGCTTTTTATGTAAAAATTATTAAAAAATAGAATTACTACTAATAAGACAAAAATACTTATAATTGTAAATAAGTTACTTATAAGTAAAAAATTTCATTTAAAGTTATTTGAAAGTAAAAAAATTAACTTATAATTGTAAAAGCCACTTATAAGTAAAAAATATTAACTTAAGATTTTAAGTAAATATTTAAATTTATTTGATTTTTTAACTTAAATACTAATTTATATGTAAAAAAATTATCTATAAATAAAATATCACTTATGAGTAAAAAAAATTCATATAAAAGAAAATTTTATTAAATGATATATACATAATTTTATTTTTTAAAAAACTTTCAGAACATGTAGATAATGAACTTTCAATCATAGGTTCGATAGTTTTAAAACCACTATTAAAATTACTTCAAATTGATCCGCTCCTATATGTTGAATATCGATACTTTAAAAATGGCTAATTGGCATAAAACGTCCATACTTTTGACATGGATTATGAAAACCGTCCATACCTTTCATTTCTTGGCATTTATGCCCTTACCTTCAACGTTTCGTGCGTCGAAAGTCTTTGTCACCACGTTTTGACGATCTTACCCCCCTAATCTAATATAACAAAAGCAAAAGAAAAGAAAAATAAAGAACACGTTGCAATTATGTGTTCAAACTTTTTAAAAGGTGCAAACGAGTCCAAATTTGAAAAAACCATCACCCTTAAGCCGCCACCTTTGAAGCCAAAAATCCCTAGCCAACCACCGCCCAAATCACCGAACCTCCATACCATCGGAAAACCCTCACTCCCCTCTACACATACCACCCAACATCCAACCTTCATGCCAATGGATTTGGTAGAAATTGCAAGCCAAAATACCCTACTCGCGAATGAAAAAATTGTCGGCACTACCTATTCCGACTATACCCAGGCCATTCCCAACATTCCAATCGATTATACACGCCAATACGTCCTTGTCCATGGTCCTCAAACGTCCTTTAATGCACACAATCAAACCCAACAAACTGCAGCTTTGAACACAGTCGCTACGCAGCTTTTAGGAGATTTTTCCGGCACCGGTGATGGGACCCATGATCGCAGACTACCACCTTAGGTTCCTACTCTTCATGGCGCATCCAATGAGTATACGAGTCTTCCCCAATTTCACCTGAACATGGCAGTTCATTTATAAACGGAGAAGACAATCCAACCGTTTCAACCCCCTTTCAATTGATGTTTCTCCACATCTCCAATCAACAAATTGCTCCAACCAGCATACAATTCAAGGTGTAACAACTCTAGGTAGGGAATCAATTGTTGCAATTCACCACTCAAATGAAACAATTCTGGATTTGACCTAAAAAACTTCCCACTTGGCCGAGGAGAATTTCTATTGATTTTGCTCATATAATTTGTTGTTTGATGGATTTGTTTATGGGTATGTGTAGGGATGATGTTTTTATTTTTTATTTTTTTTCAAATTTGGACTCGTTTGTGACTTTTAAACAGTTTGGACACATAATTGCAATGCGTTTTTTTTTTTTCTTTTTTTTTTGCTTTTGTTATGTTTGATCAGAAGGGTAAAATCGTCAAAATATGGTGAAAAGGACATTCGGCGCACAAATCGCCGAAAGTAAGGGCATAAATGACAAGAAATGAAAGGTAGGGACAATTTCCACAATACATGTCAAAGGTAAGGGCGTTTTGTGCCAATTAGCCCTATTAAAAATACTCGTAATGGATACGACGAAACTCCCAGGCCTGTAATAAATAGATCTAGTTTCATCTCAAATTAGAAATCCAGTTGCCTCCCAATCTGCCTTCCTCATTTTTTCCGTCGATCTGCCTTCCTCATTTTTTCATGCGGAGCCAACATGGGTGGTCGCGCTTGCGTGCTAGCTCGGCTCCATCACTTTATCAACATCAATTTAGGTGGTAACTACGTGGTATTAAATAGTATATTCATTTAAATGTAATGTTATAATTCATTTATTTAAACATATCAAGTGTGGCCGCTAGACTAATACTCCAGCATTATTTAACTGGACTATATTAAGAACATAGTTGCGGAGGGTTTATAAATAATTTAAGTCATAAATAAATAAAAAAAGAATAGTAATAAATGAATATTATTTATAAATCTCTACAAATGTGTGAATAAAAAGTGTATTTATAATAATTTACAAACATGAGGGAGACAGGGACTAATTGTTTATGTGAAATTCCATACTCTTTTCATAGTTATCGATTTATTTTCAAAATAGCATTTTAATTAAACTTGAAAACAATAGCAATTTTTTTTTATCAAGTCCTTATTTGGTGGGGATTAAAATCAATTTTTTAATAAATTTTGATAAAAATTGAAAAAATGTGTAATTAAAAAGTTATGAGTCACATTAAATATGTGAAAGAAATTAATTATTGACTTTGCTTAGATATTTAGTAAATTTTGATAAAAGTTGATAAAATGTGTGATTGAAAAGTTGTAGTTTATATAAAATATGTGGTTAAAATTAATTGTTGATTTTAACTTAAATTAATATCTAGATTTAAATTTATACCAAATCGGGATTAAATATAAGAACTTTATTATAGAGCCGTTTTGAACCCTTTTTTTTTTTTGGTCAAAAATGCATTTTAAAATAATGATTTGATAGGGAATGCGTGGTTTAAAAATAAGAAAATGTTTATAGTTTGCGTGTAATATTATTTTATTGAAAAATATGTTGTTGAAAATAAGAGAGAAAAATATATTTTGAAATAATGGGAACTAAACAGCGGCTATATTAAAACATATATAAAACTAAATGGATTATATTCACACCACAATTTTTATTTCATGAACCACCTTTTAACTTCACTTAAGGTTTTTGATCTTTGTTCATTACCACTTATGTTTCTAGCTGATTTTTATATCATTCATATCCTCAAACTTCCTATCAATTAATATATTTTATATTTGATAACAATTTTATATCAAAAAACCCATTGAAATAGTGTAAAACAATTTATTTTTCATAATATTTTTTTTAAAAAATAAATAAATAAGAAGTGCAAAAAAATTTCCCTCTCATTTCAAAGTATGAAAACAAAATATTTTAATATAAATCATAATCAAACACGAAACGTACTACTTAATGAAAAGTTGAAGATAAGAATTCAACGGAAAAACATAAGAAAATAATTGTTCAATGAGCAAAGATTGAAAAGTTTAATTGTAATTAAAATGTAATGTATCAAATAAAAATTGTAATGACAATATAATCACATAATCTAAAAATAATTAGGAGCATGTTTGAGCCCCATTAAGAAGTTAAGAATTCATTTTGGAATAGTAGATTAATGGAGAACGTAAAAAAAATTTGAATTTGTATATAATATTATTTTATTGAAAAATTTGTGATTGGAAAGGAGAGAAATATATATTTTGGAAAAAATTGGGCTAAACTAGAGGAAAGGAGAAAACTAATTGAACCAAAAATAAAGGGAAAGACACAAAAATAAAAAAAAAGTAAAAAAAATCGAATGTCTTTATTATAAATTCCTAAGAACGGAGCCCTCTTGCAAAATATGACCGTTGGTTCGTCACTTGTCTATAAGAAGAGCCCTCTCAACACAATTTGCCCGTTGAAATTTTTAAAGAAATCGCCACCAAAGAAAAGGAAATTTCCAAGCAATAATCAAGAGATTATCTAGCAAATAAAGAGAAAGACATACAGAAATTCTGTAGAAAGGCAAAGAAAGTTCTCACAAATCGAAGATAATTCCGTAAGTTTTCCTCTTAGACCCTGGTTTCTTAAAAAATTCCACGTTTATTATTTATATTCACCAGGTTTTACGTTGGAGTTTGTTTCAATAAATCCCTAATTTGATATTTGATTTCATTATCTTTTTCCCTTTTTATTTTTTTTGATAAAATTTTAAAGTTTTCTTACAATTTCGGCATTCTCGAAGAACGGTTGATTCTATATATTTTTTCCGTAGATTCAATGGGTTCTTGAATTTCTAGGTTATAGAATTGATTGATTTTTATTCCGATTTTCTTTAATTATGTTGTATGAAATGAGTATTCACTGATCAAGAAAGGTAATGGAAATTTTAGATAATGAAAGGGAAAATTTTCAGGAATGATAAAGTTAATTATTTTGAAGAAGTGACTTTTAATTAAGAAATTCACTTTTTATGTTATAACTTGAAAAAATAAATTAGGCAGAGAATATGAAAATGTTATACTGGTGGCGAGAGTTATTTTGGTAGCAATTTTGAGGATTTAGTTGGGCTGAGATCTAGCCATATATATCGCATTGTACTACTACGTACAGAGTACAGCCATTGTGGTTTACTGATTTTAGTTCTGTGAATTCTCTGTGTTGTATCAAGCGATGCCATTGTGGTTTACTGATTTTATAGATAGTATGGCCAAGAAACAAGGTAATCCGGGACTTCGTGAAGAATTTTTTTGCCTATGTTGGCAACTGAAATATTTAGATGTGTGATTTAAGAGAATTTTCAATTTTTGCGAATACTTTGTGCTGTATCCAGTGATAACTTTGTGATGATTTTAGATGGCATGAAATTACAACCAGAAAACAAAAGCAATTAGGCAAAAGTGAAAAATCCTTTTAGTGATTGGGACAAAAAATCCTATGTCGAACAGGACATGCGTTAAATACACAACATTGCTACACGAATTGATACACATTGCACCTAGTATCCAACTGTTATGGCTAGGACTACCAGGGTACATAAATCTCGTTACTCAATGTCGATACTGGCCTTACAAAGTGCTTTAATTTTAGTTGTTAAATATCAATTATCAATGGAAGTGACAAATGTATGTACAGTCAGCTTGCATGCCTTGAAACCTCACATCTACTTTTTTCTTTGATTCCAACATAATATTTACTGACATATGCTCCAATTGAGACTCGGTTTCTTCTGGTGCTTTCAATAACACACATTTGAATGCCTAAATGTTTAAACTACTCGTACATAATGTGTTACAAAAAGTTTTACAAATAGATGATGTGTCAAAGAAGAGAGCGGATAATTTATTATTATTAATATGTTTTTTATTTGGTTGAAGAAATTCTACCTCAATTATATCTCACCACATCATGTGTATATAAATCTATTTGTAAATGGATCGGTGTTTAAATGATTTATCGTGAAAAATAAAGTTCAGATACTTAGCATCAATTACTTCTACAAGAAATCTAGAACTAGAAAATGGTTAGATTGTTTATTGGTATATCTCGAACGAACCATTTTTAGATTTCTAGTTTCATTTTTACGTGTTATGTTACTAATTCAGAACTGTGTGGAATGCAGATAATTCTACTGATTTTAGCACTCATGGCAACCCCAGCTAGTCACCTGATTCATAATCAGAATCTCAATATCCCCTCTAATGGTAATTGCTAATTGTAATCTTTGGGAGTAAAATTGTCTTTTGGTGTTTCTTGGTTAGGCATCAGCTAACATATTGCTGTCTTGTTTAGGTGCTACTCTCGGGGGTAAGACTGATGTCATCAAGGCAGATAAGAAAGGATGGCTTGGTGCAAGAAAAGCTCTTAATGACATATCAAACTCGAGAAATGCTACCATGCTCCGAACGAAGAGAGATCTCAGTGTTTCTAAAACTAAGTCAGTTGTTGGGGGAAAAGCAGGTGGTAGGAAAGCACTCAGTGACCTTTCGAACTCTGTGAAGCCATCCTTTCAGGTGGTTCCAAAGAAGGGTCAAAAGTTGAATCCCGTTGCTGAAGAAAATGTTCCTGTTTGCATTGAGGAGGAGGGATTCCTGCACAATCATCACGAGTGCATCAAAATCCAGAGAAAGGCCATGGATGTGGATTATTTTCTGAAGTCTGTCATCGGACTAGATAATGGTAATAAAGGAGGAGGCTAACACACCACATTATCAACTGTATTCTTTTTGCTATACATCTCTCTATATAATTGGTTACATTTTCTGAATTCAGATATTCCTATGGGGCCATCATCTCCAAGGGCATTTGTATCTAAGCCAAAGGTAGGTTTCAATCATTTTCTTTCTTTCTTCTTGTTCTTACAGCACCTCGTCTCTGTCTTTTCCAATCCTCTAATGAATTCAAAAAAGGCTGAATATTTTTGATGGAATCCATCATGAGTTGCGAAATTTCTTAAGAGTTGAACATCAGATGCAGCACTTAAAAACAAATGTGAACTAATGGTCGATATTTCAGCTTGAGAGTCCTGTGGAGCACTTGGAAATGGAGGAGATACCGGAGCTTCTATTTGAAGATCAAGTTTCTAGTTGCCGGAAAACCAATATTCCTGGCCATTCTTCACTCTCTTGGGGATCTCCCAAATCGCCAAAACTACTACCATTTACGGACTGGATGAACGATAATTTTTCTGATTTCCTGTTGATGGAGTCTCCAAAACTGCTGAATCTTTGAAGTTCTCCAGCAAAATCTCTACCTGATTAGTCCTTACTCCTCAATGATTATCGATGATAATCTCTTGAGATGTTGTTCTGCAGCCGGATGCCGACTATTTGTCCAAAACTATTCTTGACGTTTATGCTTATGTTTGGGTCGAGACAGTATAATTTCGTCTTTGTAAATCCAGATTTTATGTTTTAAGTTTGAGAATTGCAGTGTGTAGCATGTCTCAGCAGTCTACAAACTTGAAATGTTGTCTCAAAAATAAAAAGATCGAGACATTCATTAAAATTATGATGATGTCTGGACTAAATCAAAATTTTCATTTAATTGGGTTGCTCAAGATTCTTCGCGTGAACGTAATTTAATAGTATCACTATACACTGATTTTTAAGTATCAAGATCAGTAGAAAGTTGATGTCAACTTTGAAAGTAAATTTTATTTTTGTAAAAAAAGAATTTTGGAAAACATGTTCTCGTCATCCTTAATTTCCACTACATAAAAACATTCTCAAGCTATGAAGAGGATAGACTTATTGGGGCTTCCCCGATAGAGCTATAAAGAATACTTTCATGAGTTCTGCTATAGGTACATAAATTTGAATTCCTGTAACTATACATGATAGACACATCAGGGGGGTTGGGTGGGTAGAAAAATCAATTTTTTACTCACATGGGGCCCACCCATATGGGAATAAAATTCAAAATTCTGTTGGAAATTCTGTAGAAATTTTCTGTACTCACAGTATTTTTTTTACTTTCATACATATTAATTTTCGCTTATTGTAACAAGCACCCTCATTTTGAGGTACCATCATCACAAGACCCTACAAATGGCACCACTCCTTGATCAAAATCTGGGAATGGACAAAAGATGATAAAAGAGCCCAGAACAGAACAAAATAATCAAATTTCAAATTTTGCACTACAGCTTGCAAAGAATTGTTTGCATATGTACCTAACAATTTCCATTAGTTAAATCATCCATTGTAACACACAATTCTAGTGCTCTCTCTTTAATATTATCCGGATTAATCTACTTGTACAAAATGGTTACAAAATTTTTGACAAAATGAACACTTGAAGGCCCCCTATTAGAGGGGCGGCTGTCCCCAATAGGGGGCTCCAAATGTCCATTTTGTCAATTTTTTTTGTACTCATAGCATAACTCATATTATCCTGTAATGTACATTCATAGGTGCCAAATTTGTTACAACGTTCATATTATGGAAAGGACAACAAGAACTTGGCAAGATGGTGGACAAAATGGACTTCACACGAGAAATTTAAACTTCAAATTTTCGAGTAAAATCGAGAAAGCTATTGGTAGCGAGGAGAAAGTCACTACTCTAGAACTTGAGTTGGCCATTGTTAATGCTCAGACACAAAATTGACGCTATAGTTTTTGAGTTAATAAAACCTAGAAAACAAATGCTAGAAGTTAAAATAGCTATTTTTGGCTTTTTTCGATTGTACTACCAACAAAACTCGACGTATCAAACTAGTTATAATTAACTGTGAGTTTCATCATCATACGATCTCTTGTTAATGTCATCATCTATTGACATTAAACTAGTTCTATAAATGCAATTAAAAAGGAGGAAAAAAGACTCTGAAATGACACAATGGGAATTGACATGGATACGAGAAACATGTTCGATATATTAAATTGAACTAAACTCAACAAAAAATACATATAAAATCCAAAAGAAAGAAAAGGAGAAAAATGACGAGAGGACATGATTGGAGTCATCATATACACAAGCGACATTTTTGCTATGTCGAACTAGACTTCATCGTAGACTCTTTTATTAAGATACCATTAGCTTTAGATATACCAAGCAATAACAAGAAAAAGAAAAATTGACCAAAGACAAGATAGCGGGGCCAATATGGTTTTTTTTCTTGGCGTGGGTTCTCTCCGTGGAACTAAAGCGACGCCAAATGAAATCTTCAAAAGTTGGACACGATTTGCTTTATTCTTACTTCTATTTTTTATTTCATATTTATATTAGTGAATCATAGAATTCTTACCTTTTATTGCTAAAAAAAAATGAATTGTGCTTAAAGTACCCTTTGCATTTGTGTTGGCTTTGTATAGTGAACAATTTTTCCCCCTTCTATTTTTGGCCTATCTATTGGATAAAAACCAGAAACAATAAATATAGTTGTGGGTGGTAGGAATTTAACTATCACATTTAACTTTTGAACGACTTCAATTTTGAGATACTCTTTTTTTTTTTTTTTTTTGTTACATAATTTTAGGGTTGGACATGGATCAGTTCGGTTATCTTCAAATTCGAACCGACCCAAAACGTTCTGGTATTTAATAAATGGAATCTTCAGGTTCAAATATAATTATGTAACCATTTAGGTTTGGTTCATTTCGATTATATTCGATTCCGTATTATAATTAAATTTTTTAACATTTACAGTAACACTACATAAATATAACTAATGACATTTCATTTGTAACGTATACAAATTAACGTAGCCAAATTCAAAAATATAA
>CAIGRS010225260.1:0-14380 GCA_903798395.1 Fraxinus floribunda | reverse complement strand
AACATGAATTAGATATTCCCGATGCAATAGGGAAGCGAAAGGGAAAAATAAGCAAAATATCGGGATAATTTTAAATTGATTTTAATAGGTCTTGTGGTCGATGGAGTTACGGAGCCTAAAACAGTATGTAAATACTATCACAATGATTGGCATGGCAAAAAGACATTGATACCACTTACCGCAACCGTTGTTACAAAGCATGTGCGGCCCAACATGGGCTTCTTACCGCTGGTCAAACACAACTGTAATTTGGTAGTCTAATCGCAAATTCTGCTTTTACGACACTTACCACATGGATGTATTTGGAGGAAAAAACTCGAATGGGGAATGGTGAAGTTCACCGTGGGTTTTGAGTTGCATCTAACAATAATGGATAACAAACATTTCGTCTCCTACGTGAAAGAATATCTTCAATCAAGGTACGTTGGGGTAACTAAAAATACTCTTCATTCCGATACAATAGAATATTTTCATAATACAAAGAAATAATTGATTACTGATTTGTAAAACATGGGTGTTATATCTTTAACTTCGAATTTATGGGGAGTGATTAATAAAACAGGTTATATAGCTACAATTGTACAATACGTAGACCCATTTCGGTGTATACATAAAAAAATTATTACTTTTAAAATTATTGAATTTTCTCACAATGCTAACAATATAAATAGCACTATTATGAACATTATTAGAGAATGCCATTGCGAGAGTAAAATTCATTCTGTTATATTTGACAATGTTAGTGTTAATAAGGCAGATATCGATAAGTTGTGTAGGGTACTATAGCCCAATTTCGGTAGTTATTTATTTCATATTCGTTATTTGTGTTTTTAATTTAATTGTGTAAGACGGTTTTAAACATATTAAGAATGAAATTCAAAGAATTATGGATGCACTAATATATATCATGATTTCACCTAATAAAAAACAAGTTTTTGAGGAATTTTGTATCAAATTTGGGGTAACAAATACAAAAACATTTGTTAATGACGTTGGTATAGATGGAACTCCACTTACTTATTATTAAAATCATAAGAAGGATTTGAACAATTCATAACATAATTTTATAACAATTGACATATTAAAAACAATAATGACACTATTTTGAATGAATCTGATTGGCTTTTAGCTTTTAAAAAAAAAAAAAAAATTGACAATTTTTTATGGCTCTACAAATATTTTATTTGGAGTGTACTTCCCCACTAGTTGTATAGTGATTGAACTTCTTTATATAATTGTAAGAGTTTTTCATAAATATAAAAATGACCTCAATTTTTGGAAAATTATATGTTGTATGAAATTAAAGTTTAGAAAATATTTGAAAGAGTTGCCTATGTTATTTCATTTAGCATGTATCATGGACTCTCGATATAATTTATCAGGTACCAATATGTAATTAATCAGATTTCGAAAGTTTTAACTTTTAATACACATATCACTCACAGAAATTTAGAACAAATTTAATGTGAAATAAATGAATTATATGCAGAACAACTGAGTGCAAATATTAGTTCGGTACCCTCGCACATACCCTGCCACCGACATTGAAGAAGATGATGGGGAAATATTAAACTTATTTGAAAGTATTAATACGTATAAATATGATGCAATAAGTTCCTCTAATAGTAGTATGCCTACTGCATGTAATCAGATATCGGATGCAAGTCCAAATGCATTATCTGTTGAATTACTTGATTACTTTAATCATAATACGTCTAATAATAAAACTATAAAAAAATTCAGAAGAAATAATTGAATTCTGGCGAAAGTACAAACGACGATGGTCAGTGTTTTCTGCAATTGCAAAAGACCCATTAACACCTCAAGTTAGCACTGTAGCTTCGGAGCCTACTTTAATTTAGTGATGGTAAAATCGTTCTGCCTAAGGTCAATAGCTGATAGAAAGAAGATATTTTGGACGTAAAGGATTGGCAAAATGCTCATTTTCAATTGTACGATAAATATGCCAAAATTGCATGTCGTTAGGTTAGTGATATTTAATTTAACTATATTATTTTATAATAGTGTTTTTAATTTTTTTATAAAAAAAATTATACACGTAACAAGTTGTTTGCATACAATTTTAATTCCACCCATTCGAAATTTAAGTAGTCAATCCCAACTTCGAATAAAGATTCACTCAATATGGACCCAGTAAATATTGCATCTAGATAATTAAAACTTTCAAAGCCAAAAAAGACCTTGACTAGAAAGTGAGACATTGTTCTTTTCATTATCTCTGTCTTTATTAGGTTCATCGCTCATAAATCATAATATGCCATGGATTTGGTCAATCTGATTCCGAGTTTGGAGAAGAAGTCAGTTTGGGGTTAGTGAGTCAACTCGCGCGGCTAAATTTGATGGACTGTCCAAGTCATTTAATGTTGCAATTTGGCCAGCCTCCAGAAGCAACTTGCACTTGCATGATGCAAATTACACCAGTCATTTTCTTGTCCTCTCAAATTAATTAATGTTAACTCTTTTTTTTTTTTTTCTTTCCAAAATAATCCAATTTAAATTTATATTTCTAAGAATTATTTCTTTATTGTTAGACAGTTTCTTCCAGGCAAAATTAATTAATGTTAACACTTTTTTTTTTCAAAATAATCCAATTTAAATTTATATTTCTAAGAATTATTTCTTTATCGTTAGACAGTTTCTTCCAGGCATATTTTATATAAAGCCTATTTGAGAGAGATTATAATTCAAATTTAATTTAAATTAACGCCAATAATTAATTTTAACAACACATTTGATGACATCCGTAAATTTTTCAAATTTTAAATTTTATCAAAATTTATTAAAAAACTGATTTTAATCGCTACCAAACAAAGGCAAAATAACATCATTATAATAAAATGGTATTCTTCTTTGGTGGGTACATATTATTAAAATTGTTCCATCTTAAAAATACAAATCTTATTAAGAAGGTAGACCAAACCCTCATGCCTTAATTTATATTTCTATCGTTATTTGATGTAGGATTCATATATGATCCAACAAGATGTTGGTTTGTTTGAGAAAATCTATCTCGAAATTTTTATGTTCATTTTAGGGCCTATTTGAATCAGATTTTAATTTAAGTCAAAGTCAAACAATCAATATCAATCACATTTTTCATAAGTCTTACATCTTTTAAACCACACATTTGAAAAGCTTTTATCAGAATCCACTTAAAATCTGATTTTAATCTATATCAAACAACATCTAGAGTCTTGGTTAACATTGTTGACTTTTTAATATAAAATCTCAAGCCTCCCTATTTGATAACCATTATTGTAAACTCGCACACACACACACACACTCATGTCAACCACATTCACAAAATGAAATATTTTGTACGTAAATTCAAAAAAAAAAAAATCCTACTTTTTAACAAAATATTTTCTTAAAAATCACTATTCAAAACATTATTTTAGCCAAGTAATGGTCATCAAGCTTGGATTTATTATGTATTCTCATTAAATAAAGTTAGATGTTCATTTTAACTAACATCTTAGATTAAGTTTCACCTTATATGGAGAAAATTTGTGCAGTAACATGATGGATGAGTTGAAAATTTAGACCGTAAATATTGTCATGTGGATATGTAATTGGAATTTACTTATGTATATATATAACATGTTTTCTTTTAACCACTTAATTTCTTTTGATCCAATGAGAACCAAGAATATCGGGGAACAATAAACACATCTAAAAATGCGTTAAATTTGATAATATTCGTAATTTAAAAAGTTAAAAATCATTGTTTCAAAAAAAAAAAATATATATATATATATATATATTAATTCACAGGGTATTAAATGGGAGCTCAATATAATGTTTTCATCAACAAATGTTTTAGCCTATTTTTAAAATAATTGTTGGGTAATAGCAAACAAAAAATATACTAAAACCATAAATTAAAAGGAGTAACCCTCTCCCGTAAGTTAACTTGGCTGCATCAAGTTTATTATCTATATGAACTCATTAAAAAAAATTCTGTGCGTGCCTTTGACTAATTATTATTTTTTTGTTAAAAAAAATTGTGTAATTTGAGGAAAATCTTAAATTAAAATTTAAAAATTGAATGGGCAAAAAGACGAAGTTTTGACAAAATATAAAAACTGACTGCTGACTTCAATTTTTTACACATACAAGCATGGAGCTGCTGCTGGTACTTTGTATGTAGGAAGTAACTTTCTGCAAATATAAATTTTTATTATAAACCATGATAATCGCTGTCTTTTAATATACACAATCTAGAACTAAAAATAAAGAAACAAGCAAAAATTATTCTTGAAAAAAATTAAAATTTAAAAGAAATAAATTTTACTAATGCATGCACGGTCGATCGGGGGATCAATTTCAAAGAGAATTCAATCCTTTAAATCATTTAAACACAATTACATTGTACATACCCTTTCACCGACAATAACTGTTTATTTTCAACCTTGATGTGTATTTTTTTCATCTATAATAAATTATTGAGTAAGCGGACTTTAATAACTAGGAGCACGACTTACGTCTAGTATATCTATTAAACTGTTCAATCGTGTATATTTTATCGTAAAATTCTTGCCCGTATATCTAAATTCAAACCCCCTATTTAGATTAAATTTATGCTAAGTCATACAAATAGGCGATAATGTTACGTACCACACGAACCATACTCCCAAATTTCTTGACAAGTTCAAACGTTAACAACGCCACGAAACCGGCCAAAGCTAGGAAACATCAGTATGTTATTAATTAATAAATTTTTAGGTATATATACACACAACTGGCCAATTATTGTACAAGTTCAATTGATTTAACATTTGCTATTCAGCTTGTCATTCAATGCATATGTTTCTTATTTCGCATTAGAAAAAGAAGTCCATTTATCATCATTATCCCACCAAACCACCACCACTTCCGCCGCCTCATCTCCTCCCATTCCATTCACCAGAACCACCAGTCACCGACATGGACGCGCTGGAATTCCCATCGGGCAGATCACCTAGGAGGGAGCTCCAACTCCAAGGACCTCGTCCAGCACCTCTAAAAGTACGTAAAGATTCCCACAAGATCAGAAAACCACCAGTTGCACAACCACCGCAGCAGCTGCCACCTCGACCACCAGTCATAATCTACACCGTCTCTCCCAAGATAATCCATGCAAATCCTAATGAATTCATGTCACTAGTTCAACGTTTAACCGGCCCGAATTCGACCTCCAAGACGTCTTGCTCTTCCTCGGTTTTTCAAGAAAATTTCAAAAATGATGCAATATCTCCAGCTGCACGTTTCGCTTCTATAGAAAACACTAAGTCCCCAGAAGGAAGAAAATTACCAATAGCATTTAATGGGATGGAAATGGTTGAAGGAATAAATATTAGCACAGAAATTGACAGCACTTGCAGGCAATTTCAGGGTATTTTATCTCCTAATCCAGCTTCTCTTCCAACTATTCCATCAAAATATTTTTCCCCTAATTCGTCTGATATAAATCCACTAAATTTTTTCTATGATTTAAGCCCAGTTTTACACAGTAACAAAAATTATATAGGGAGCAGTTTAATTCCTAGTCCAACTTTTGTTTCGCCCTATGGCTATATGCCTTCTCCAAATACTCTTGACCTTTTCCATAGTTTATTTGACCTTTAACCCTATACAAAATGCAGGAATTAGTAGATTTGCTTCTGAATCATCTTGGCGACGAAGACGGTATACAACTGGATCTGAATAGCAGGTTCGACCCTGCTTAAAAGTCGACTTTTTTTTCTTTAAAAAGTTACTTTTAAACATGGTAGACGTGATTTCAAATTTTCCTTGGAAGTAAGACTATTGTCATTATTTCTTTACAATTGCTTGTTGCATTAGTTTGGCTCAAATATCTGTTTCTTGTCTTTGTTATACTCATCATAGTTTAGGATCTTTTTTTTTGTCATATAGCCTCTGGATTGTAATATGTAACACAGCAATATTGCTCTTTTCGATCTTCTTGTATTTTTATATTTACTTGGTCAAACTGCCATTTAAATGGATTAATAGTAGTTTGAGTACTTAATCTATCATGCAAAAATGTATTTTTCATCCCTTCTGAAGTGGTTTTGCCGATCACAATAGCAAACTTGTTTCTCCAGAAGAGATGGAAAACATGCTCAATATACTCCGCCCCTTTTTGTTTTGATTTGAGATATGCTTAGTGCAAATAACCTGATATGAAAGAAAGAGTAAATTAAAATGTTTATTATCTTATATAGTATCGATCGCTACTATGTAACACTATGATTATAAAGTTTCGTGTATTTTCTTTATTTTATTTTTTTATTTAGAATTGAACTAGATTCAAGTATCTTATAAGAGACTGAAATTTTAAGATCTTGTAATTTCATCTGCACTTTGGTTAGTCACAATTTTATAAACTCGAGTGAACATTTGAACAAGTTAGCAAAATACGACGCTTAAACTTTAATATATAGTTCTCTAGAAAATTATTTAGGAGGGTGTTTGGAGAGGATTAAAATTAAATTTTTAATAGGTTGTGATAGAAGTTTTTGAAATATGTGGTTGAAAAGATGTGGGATCCATGAAAGATATAGTTAATATTGATTGTTCGACTTTGACTTAGATTAAAATCTGATTTTAATCCATACCAAACAAGGCCTAGGCTCTATCCTTATTGATTGATTAGTTCTTCTTAATTCAAATCTTTATTTTAGGAATTAAAGAATTCAAGTACAAACTTTACGTTGTAACATAGTTTCTCAAATTAGATAATTTATTTTTCTAGAAATCGAGGAATCATTCGTGAAATCCGGCTCCTAAGATTTGACAAACAGCTTTTGGCTCTTGTCAAGTAATCAAACAAAAAAGAATTTAGTTACACAGTAATCTAGATTAATTACGTTTTAAGCAACTTCGAGGAAAATACAGATCATAAAAGGGTTTAAATTTATAATTTCGCTTTAGTAGTTGAAATTAATGTTCGACTTTAATTGAATTTGTTTGGTAAATGAAGGCTAAATTATCATTTAAAAAGGGATAGTGAAGTAAAGTAATTATTGAAAACGAAAGGAAGATATATATATGGGGTAGTGCATAGCTCGAAGGGGTAAGACTAAACGCTATTATTGTTTAAAGCAGCTTTCAGTTTACCTAATACATGGAGACGTGTGAATATTATTATCATGAATATGATTAAAAAAAGATTATTCTTTAGTCAGTTGCTAAACATGTAGACTATTCATCACATTTATTTATGTACTCGACTCTAAATGTTGTAGCTAAAAGTCAAATTTTAGGGCATGTTTGGACCAGATTTTAATCTAAATCAAAGTCAAACAATCAATATCAACCACATCTTTCATGGATCCCACATCTTTTCAACTACACCAAACAACCTCTTACTATATTTTGATAAAAATTAAAAATACTCAGATAAAAAGTTGTGAATTCCATGAAATGTGGTTAAAATAAATAATTAATTTTGACTGAAATTTTTATTAAGATTTTAAACCTTAGTATATAGATACAATAGTGAACTAGAACACTGGCGAAAAATGAGTTTATATACATAAATGTAACAATGAAATAAAAAAGAGTAGTGAAAAAACCCAAATGGTACAAATTAGTGTAATCTAGGTTTTAACGTTTGTTAGAACTCGACAAGATTAAAGAAAAGAAGCATGGGACAAAGTCAGTCACTTGTATCGATTCAGATCTATTTAATCCAATATACCAAACAGAACATAAAAGTCAAGTAGTATGAGAAAACGGGCAAATATAAAACTATAAGCAATGATTTAACATCTATATTGCCCGGCCTTGTACATGAGGTCAATGGTGGGCTGTGCTTCTCAAAAGTACAAAATGCCCAATATTCCAATTCCTATACTGCAACTACATCGAACAAAATTTTAGTTTCTTTTTCTTTCCTATTAAAGCTAGAGGCTTGGGACGGTTCCCTTTGAACGTGATGTTCAAATTCCGGTTTCAGACTAACCACAATTGTTCCTACAACATCCGGGGTCATGCTTGCACTGAGAATCTCAAGAATTTCAATCTGAAGAACAAAATTGTGGACATTGTAAGAACATGAAACATTGAAAAACACTACAAAAAAGTGCCCAAACCATTATTACCATTGTCGCTCAATGGACTAAGAGGACTTCGAGCATTCCGATTCTTGGTTTTCATGGTGTTTTTTCCCCCGCTTACATCCATATGTTTTGAACAATCTGAATACAAGACGGTTTTGTCACCTCCAATTGAATCGGTAAGATGGTTATCCACAATGTGTGAGGGCACCTGTTTTCCCCTAAAGACTCCCCAGAGATAATACTTGCCCTGAAATCCTGCAAATTTTCATTATGCAAGCGATTCAGAATTAAAGCAAAGACTGGAGAGAAGGGAAAAAAGGAGAGCTATAGGCAAATAAAGATATGGGACTCACTCCAACATTGTGATGGCAGTTCCAAAGAAGTAAACACCAAAAGCTCAGCATTTGACAAAATGGCTTTCATAGCAAGTTCTTGAGACATCATCTCCTCAACTAGATGATCAAAAATCCGTTCATATCTGTGCGGGGATTTTTTTGCAAAAATTAACAGTTAGAAAGAACTGAAATTTTGAAGGGGAGAAAAGAAGTAAAACAATAACATATTTGGTACACAGTACTCTACATGAAAACAAACAAGATTTGAAATCTTGTTTCTCTTTTAATTCCTCTCTATGCAAAATTCTAGCATACCAAACATATCATAAAAGATAGGAAATAAATATCAAACGAGTACCTTGTGTCTGATGGAAAGAAATAGAGGGCAATACTATCATCGTTGGGCTGTGACGTTTCAAAACTCTTTGGCCACATACGAGACTTGGGAAGCATTTCCATGTGAAGCACTCCTTGAAACTGATTTGCCTCATCGAACACTTTTTGGCACGCTTTACTGGACATGTGAGCTACAAATTCATCAAGCATACCATTATCTTTGTTCCATATGTTAAAACTTCCCCTGTCGATAAAAGGAAGAAAGAGTTCCTAATGAGCACTGGCAAGAAAGCACTTGTACAGTTTCGGTAACCTTTTTCATATGAGTAAGATTTTCCTCACCTCCAAATTGGTGTAATTACAGGTAGTGCAGGTTCATGGCAACCAAGAACTGACGAGACATTTGGAAGATCTTTTGGAGCCTCCTTGTGTGAATTGCTTATATTTGGATCAGCATAAATACTATTCCGCCCATGCTCCTCTGAATTGGCTTCACAAAACACGGCATTTTTCATCCTCTTTGAATTTTTGAAAGACGTCTTGTGCACTAAAGAAGTATGCTCTCCCATGCCCGGCTTGCTATCTGATTCACAAGATTGCTGGGAGCGACGCTTTTGATCTCTCTGCTTTCCAGATCCATTCTGGTCTTTCTCAACAATGGGGCAAGTACTGCCACTGGCTGATTTGTCACATTCAGCCAAGCCAATCTTTGTACAAGTCTCTGATGATTTTGGTGTGGGGTCACCTTCACAAGCATCCCTTTCCGTCTCAAATGCCAACGTAGCACATTTCTTCAGTTCTTCTCCAGACAACACTTCGATATCTTCTGAAACTGTACGATCCTCTTTATTGCATGTGACAGATTCAGCCAAGCCAATCTTTGTACAAGTCTCCGATGATTTTGGTGTGGTGTCACCTTCACAAGCATTCCTTTCCGTCTCAAATGCCAATGTAGCACATTTCTTCAGTTCTTCTCCAGACAACACTTCGATATCTTCTGAAACTGTACGATCCTCTTTATTGCATGTGACAGCATCACAGTTTTGGGGAGCAGATTGTTTTTGCAGTATTGCTTCACAGTCATCACAAACCCAATGAACATATTCATCGAAAGTGACTACTTCCATGCAGTAGCTGAAGAAAAAACAAAGTTAAAAAATAGGAATAGCACGAAAATCCACCAAAATATCAATCAAACCCCCAGCTCCAAAATGGGTACAATTCACGTGTACTGAAAATGCAAACGATGAGATAATGGGAAATTGCATCATTGGTCTCTAATATATTGGTTGAGTAGGAAGTTGATCCCCAATTATCAAAAAAGAGCAAGTTGATCCTCAACCTCTCTTTGTTGCACAATCAGTCCCCCCAAAAAAAGCGACTACAAACCATCATGTGCCGTAATGGAAACAACCAGCCCAAGTTGAGAAACAAAACCTTGTTTCATAAATTTGGACATGCAAGGACCACGTAAAAATTAAGTGGAGATTTGGATAGTTTCCGTTGTTGAAGACTGATAGTGTAAATATTATGAAAATTTGAAGACCAATTTGCTACTCATCTAATAACTTCGGAACCAGTGGTACATTTCCCTAAGGCAATTAAAATACAGGTATTAATGATTTGCAGCAGGTCAATTTAATCCATTTTATGCCAAATTTGCTGGAGGCTCTAGCCCCAATAAGCAAAATTGACGTTTTTAAAAGTCATTGACACAACATAGAATTAAATTTATTTCTGCAAATTGTTTTCTGTATATAGGGAGGGGGAGAGAAGGAGTGTGCAAAATAAGTTGAACAATTAACAAAGAAAATCAGCAGTACAATTTACCGATGCAAAACACAGTCGAGACAATTGACACAGTAAACAAAAGCATTAGTTGTTCCCTTGTCGCCACATTGCAGACATATCTCCTGCATGATGAATTTATACACCAGTCAAGCAACACAAGGTTCGAGTGAAATGGAAAGTGCCAAGTCAAATAATTTCTTTAAAGTTTATCCAAGAAATATTGCTTCAAAAAAAAAAAAAAGAAGAAAACAATAATCTTAACTAGAATTTTTCTTTTTCTCCTAATGTTTAATTAAACATTTAAGATTCATTTCATATCCACGGTTGAGGCTTAAAAGCATTAGCCATTTATTGGTAAATAGATGCCCATTATGTGGATGAATTGATCATGTTAAAGTAAAGACAAATAGAATAGAACTTTTTTGGGAATGAAATTATAAAAATTGAAAAAAGAAAAGAAAAGAAAAACTTGCAATACAGAAAGCAAAGCCTGAAACTACCTTTCACTCGTTCCATTTCAAAATATGATGATTTAACCAAGTATTGAGTACTTTCAACTGGACACTTCATTTGTTGACTAATCTTGCAAAACAAAACTACTAATAATTCAGTCATGAAACTATACAGCCCCTGTTTGCCCCCATTTTCCAAAGAATAAAATCTACCGCCAGTGGCGTTAGAGCACCGGTCTAGGTGGTTACACTTTATAGGTTCAATTAAATAAGTCATGTGACTTTGGATTTAAATGCATATATCATTTAATGTCATGTAATTGTCGCCTAAACTGGTACTTAACTCCAATGATGATGAATATCATTACTTTTTTCTAAATCTCATTTTTTCTCAAACTCATTTTCAACCACACATTTCTTAGGACCCACAACTTTTAACAATTTTTTAACCGTACTTTTCAATAATTTTTATCAAAATCTTTTAAAAATCTAATTTTTAGCTAAACCAAACATGGGCTTAGTAACAAATGAAAATAATGAATCTCAATGTTTGTACCAAAAATACAAATTTTAGTGGTAAACCATCAAACCAGTGACACCTTTATCTTAGTAAGAATGATATTCATTCATGCAAACCAGCAAGGACAAACGAATATGTAAAATATTATACATGTGGAATTTGCATAAATCTGTTGCCATTTCAAATACACCCATCAAGTTAAGTCTAATTGGAGTTATTTTCTTGTTCTTGTTGGAGGGGAAATATACAACAAAATTCTAGGAGTGGGCTACATTAATTCTTTTCCATCACTCGCCAATTCTAGGTCTATTGAAGCCTGAAGGTCTTAAACGACTAGATCCATAACAATCACCACAAACCAAGTTCTATTTAGCCCTTGATTGGCGTTGATTAAAAATTGATAAAAATGCCAAGTTAAAATCAATAATTAACTTTAACCACACATTCTATAGGACTCACAACTTTTCAACCACACATTTCATCAACTTCCATAAAATTCTAATATTTTAATCTACGCCAAACAGGGGCTTAGTTTATCTCCCCCTTTTCTGGCATGTTCTACAAGATCGTTGGAGGAAAAAAATAAGAAACTTTAATATTGTTATAATACTACTGACAGAAAGTGATAAATCATATATCTATATATAAAGAATTTGAAAAATATACACCCATTTTGGTAACAACTTTCTGTATACTCTAATCAGACTCCTTGACATATTTCACTGGAAATGAAAATTCAGTACTTCAGAATATACATCTTTATTCTTTAGTGGAGACCAGACCAAAACTTTTTAAGTCAATCATAAATGGATTTTATATAACACAATGAACACATCGCGATCTTTCCATTAAAAAAATCGTCAAGTGTTACATATCCATAGTCCATACCCTCACAACAGAATACACACCCATAATACCACTTGGAGGGTAAGCAATTCTAAACACTTGAACACATCTTTCTCTGTGAAACGAAATTCCTAAGACTCTCAAACACACTCACCAACTTAATGGTCAGATTTTGGCCGCCCATCCCTTTCTTGTGGAAGACCAAACGAGCTAATGAGAAAATGTTTTGGCAGAATCAGCACAAGAAGATTGTTCATCAGTTAACAGGGAAAGTCTTGCCATAAAACATAAACGGAACCTCTGTTATAAACTTAGGAACCTAATTTTCCCAAACAACATCAAAAACCAAACATCAGGGGTTTTGAAGCCCAACTACAAGCACATGAAATGAGCGAGCAAAATTTAAAGAACAAAAAACCCATTCGTGAAACAAGCATAAACTTCAACTCCTAGGGCAAGGAAAAGTGACAGGAAAGGAGGGTAAATGAACAAAGAAAATTCAAGCCGGAATGCTGCAAATTTTCCTTTAATGCAAAGTAATTAAAGACATTCAACAATGTCGTGTGGAATACCAGCATCCTGATGCGTAGATATACGAATACATACAATGCAGGTACAAAAAGACCATAAAAACTCAGAGAAAAATTGAGGCAACACTAGAGAGGGAAAATTACCATGATTGATGTAAATTCAGACGGCTCAAGAAGAATTAAATTTACTGATGTAAAATTCTTT
Organism: Fraxinus floribunda; assembly: GCA_903798395.1. Taxonomy (NCBI): domain Eukaryota; kingdom Viridiplantae; phylum Streptophyta; class Magnoliopsida; order Lamiales; family Oleaceae; genus Fraxinus; species Fraxinus floribunda. The sequence continues at coordinate 1,299 of CAIGRS010225260.1, read as the reverse complement.
ATTTAACAACGGAAACTTGGAGCGAAAATCGAGCCTTTCAAATGTGCAAGGTTAATGAAGAATTTCAGATCATTAATCTTTTTCCTTTTCGGGTCGGGGCTTTGGGGTTCAGAGGGGAAAAAAAAAAAAAAAATTGGTTAAAGGGTTTAACGGAAGATTCTGTGAATTAAGAATTAGTGGGTTTTTCATAAACCCTAGTGGGCCATTAACCAGGACACTGGACAGTGACAGGGAAAACGAAAGCTAAAACTTTGAAAATATTCTTTATTTTTGAGGAAAACTGTTTAAATTCTCTGAATTTGTACAGTTTCACCACCGAGGCAAAAACAAGAAGCTATTAATTTTCTGTCAAACGGGTGACGGAGAGAAACCTCGTTCTTGATTGTGTGTGTTTTTCGTTGAATAATGTGACATTGTATTTATATAGGACTTGAGTCAAAAAATCAAGACACCTTTGAGAACAGAATTACTTCTGTAGGAATTATACGGTCCAGAAAATACCAAGAAGCAACAAATATAAAATGAACACAAGTATTTTTCGCCCGAAGACTCGGATGTTCACCAAATGGCTACTCACCCGTTGAGCATTCAACTTTGTGAATAACGCTCAAATCCACTAGTGAAGAACAAAGTTCATCAAGTTACAAATATCAGAGACCCAAAAACATCATACGATAAAGGGCCTCAGACTCTCACTCTCCTATATCTCTCCAAATTACACCAAGTAACCAATAATACTTCTGTTCACCAAGAATCAGAAAAACCAACAATAGAATCTCGTAATTTATACTAGATATCACCAAAATCACCTAGCCTAAAGAATTACAGAGTCGAAAACCTTTCTTTAAAGAGAAGAATACAAACTTGAAAAAGGAGAGAACCCTAGATCACAGAGAATGAATTGTCTGCCAAATAGAAGAGTCTGGAGAGTTATAGACACCGAATGCATCCAACGGTTGTGCCAACACCACGTGTTATCATCTCAGCCAATTCCTCAAAAGATAAAATCGTGTTTAAGTGAAATGCGAGATACAATAGACAATAGGTGGGCTACCCGGGTTACAAACAAAGTAATGGGCTGAACAGTTTGGACTGGATCATAGATGTTAAGCATTTTAACAATCTCCACCTTGCTTGAGATCATTGGGCCTCTAGTGGACTTGAGATTATCACTTTGGTTTCATTTGCTTGAGTACCTTCCTTCACAGCATTAGTGGCTGCAATATACTCAGCCTCTGTAGAAGACAGCAACTATTTTTTGCAGTTGAGATTTCCAGCTTATACAGGTATTATTAACAG
>CAIGRS010225228.1:0-11119 GCA_903798395.1 Fraxinus floribunda | reverse complement strand
TTTGACTCTGGAGCTACAAACTCTTTCATCTCTACATCCTTCGTAGCTAAATCAAACGTTGCATGTGTGACGACGAATATTGAATTAGAGGTTAGCATCCCTTAGGAAGAACTCTTTGCACAAATCAGATGACTAAAGCTATAAATTTAGAGATTGACGGGAAAGTACTAAAGGCAGACTTATACCTTTTGGAGATGAAAGACTTCGATATTATCTTAGGCATGGATTGGTTGGGACTTAATCATGTAACCATCCAATGTCACAAGAAAGAAGTATTGTTTAACAGACTAGGATTCAACTTAAGTCTCCCATATGATGGAGGTTTTGGGTTCGAATTCTGAGGACGCGTCAGAAAGTCGTGAGAGGTAAGATGTGCCTAGGCTCTCCCAAAGTGGACAGTACGTATGATATGATAACGACTCCGGTGCAAGGTTGGGTTGTTACACATTCGGGGGTGTAATGTCCTATAAGGCATGCTAAGAAATTTCTTAAAGACATTGAAAAACATTGTGAAAAACGATATGGCCGAGACAAGCTTCCTTTTGGCAAACTTGATTTCATTAAAGTGCTCACTTGATAAGTATCTCTAAGGACAAGTTAAAAAATAAGAAAGTTGCATCAGGTTTAGTTCAAAAGAACAGCAACCTGAAAAGGATGATTGTTACTTTTGTTAAAATCTGGAACACATGAAGAGTGACTATAATAAATACCACGCTTGCGTGTAAAGAAAAATACACTTCTCACTTTGGTTTATTTTGATATTAATTTAGTATACGTAGACATACTTGGTGGATAAATTTCGGTGCCACTACTCACATAAGTATGCCTATGCGGAGTTGCTTGAATAGTCGAAAGCCAATTGATGCTTAAAAATTCATCTATGTAAAGCAATGATAAATCAGTTAAAGTTAAGGCTATGAGGACTTGAAGTTATCATTAAAGACTGGTTATTATTTGGTTTTGAAAGAGACATTTGCGGTACCGTCTTTTGGATGGAATTTAGTTTCCATTTCTACATTAGACAAATTTGGTTACTCTTGTTCAATTTGAAATAGTTATTTTGATCTATCATTAAAGACTGGTTATTATTTGGATGTAAAAGAAAATTTGTGGTATTGTATTTCAAACGAAATTTGGTTTCTGTTTGTACATTTAACACATTTGATTACTCTTGTTGAATTGGAAATGGTCAGTTTAGTTTTTTTCTTAATTCAAATATTGTGGGTACTAGTTTTTTATCTTGTTATGATAGCATATATTTGCTTAATACGATTGTCATTTATAACGAAACATTGTATGTAAATTCACGTGGTATCAAACATAAATTAACCGATGAGAATTTTGCTTCATTATGGCACAAGCGTTTAGATCACATCTCTCAAATGATGAAATATTGTAGTTTAATAACTAAGTTCGACCTTACTTGCGGAATTATGCTAATTAAATCAACAAGTCGCTTTTAGTTAGTTTCTAAACGGTTAAGCATACAATCCAATTTTTCAAAATTGAATTATCGCAGTTGTAATATTTGGAAAGCAATAAATAACACAAAGTTTGATGATGGAGAAACCCAGCTAGGTAAAAACTCCGGGACCAAGTCAGTTACCTCCACTAAAGACAATATGGATTACAGTCCGTTTTCGGCCTAGCAAATTCCACTAGTTCTCACTGTTGTAATTCCTGTAATCTTCAAGATTTGATGTTCCTCCAGACTCACGATCTGCCACCGTTGATACTATTTAGCCAACCTACTAGATTTCCCGGTACCTCCTTTAACTTCCAAGATCCGCTGTAAATTCCAGCTTCCCAATCTTCTTCAATTCTCTCTTTCAAGTGGATACCCAGGAATCACCTATTCCTATTCTTCTTCCTGCTTTTATAGTCCAATCTCTCTTAACCTCCAGAGACTTCTGAAATCCAACTAAGAAAGTACCTTCATCGAAGTGTTAAGGAAGTGGGGTGTTTTGGATTCTTCAATTTGATTTTTTCCAAAACTTTGTTGCCGGATCTCAAGAATGAATTGTGTTCTTGGATCTCTTAAAAGATAGTATGAATATGAGGCAATAAGACATCCTTATAAAATTCGTGCAAGACCCTCTGTATTTATAGTTGGAGGTGTACGAGTAGTATAGGTTGTGTAAAACTCTTCAAAATCGTAAATAGGGTTTTTTCGGATCTACCTGTCGCTCGAGCGAAGAGTTAGCGACAGTCTAGCAACGACCTCTCGCTCGAACGAGATCCAGGTGACAAGCGAGCAATAACGATTCTGTTTTTGTCGCTCGAGCAGTATCCAAGCGATATGCTAGCGAAAATACGGCGTTGTGTTTCTCCTCTATTTATGCTCGAACCATAGACCTCATAATCCAATTAATACAAATTGCACCCTAGGTCATTGACTTTTACAACACATTACAAATTAGTTATTTTGTCCATAGAATCCCCAATACTAAAAACCTAACAAATGAGAATGAAAAAACTTGTGTTAGAATGAATTTTTGATCCCCTTAATTTTTTAGACTTACCGCTATTGTAATACTTGGAAAGAAATAAATAACACAAAGTTTGATAACGGAGAAACCCAACTGGGTAAAACTGTGGGACAAAGTCAGTTACCTCCACTAAAGACAATAAGGATTACAATCCATTTCCAGCCTAGCAAATTCCACTAGTTTTCACTATTGTAATTCATGTAATCTCCAAGATCTGATGTTCCTCCAGACTCACGATCTGCTATCGTTGATACTATCTAGCCAACTTGCTTAATTTCTTGATCTACCTCCTGTAGCTTCCAAGATCCGCTGTAAATTCCAGCTTCCCGATCTTCTTCAATTTTCTCTTCCAAGTGGATACCCAGGAATCACCTATTTTTGTTCTTCTTCCTGCGTTTGTAGTCCAACCTCTCTTAACCTCCAGAAACTTCTGAAATCCAACTAAGAAAGTACCTTCATCGAAGTGTTAAGGAAGTTAGGTGTTTTGGATTCTTCAATTTGATATTTTTCCAAAACGTGGTTGCTGGATGTCAAGAATGAATTGTGTTCATTGATCTCTTAAAAGATAGTATGAATATGAGGCACAATAAGACAACCTTATAAAATTCATGTAAGACCCTCTGTATTTATTGTTGGAGGTATATGAGTAGTATAGGCCATGTAAAACTCTTCAAAATCGCAAATAGTATTTTTCCAGATCGACCTATCGCTCGAGCGAAGAGCTACCGACAGTCTAGCAATGACCTCTCGCTCGAACGACGACAATTTTGTTTTTTTCGCTCGAGCAGTGTCTGGGCGATAGGCTAGCGAAAATACGGAGTCGTGTTTCTCTTCTATTTATGCTCGAACCCTAGACCTCATAACCAATTTCATACAAATTGCACCCTAGGTCCCTGACTTTCACAACACGTTACACATTAGTCCTTTTGTCCAAAGAATCCCTAATATTAAAAACCTAACAAATGAGAATGAAAAAACTTGTGTTAGAATTAATTTTTGATCCCCTTAATTTTTTAGACTGAAGTGTTTATCTTAATTATATTAAGGGGAACAAACAAACATAAGGATATTAGATGCCATAGAACTTCGAATTTCTTAGAACTAATTCATACGGATATCTGTGGATTATTCCCTTCAACTTTTTGAAATGGTTAACAATCATTTTTTTACGTTCATGGATGATTTTTCTCGTTATAACTACATTTATCTCATTCATGAGAAATGCCAACCACTCGACATGTTCAAGGTTACAAAGTTGAGGTTGAAAATCGACTCAGCAAAAGAATTAAACACATCAGATCTGGCCATGATAGTGAATACTATAACAGATATGACGGATCAGGAGAACAATGTCTAAAGCCTTTTACTAAATTCATAGAGTAATGTGGAATCATCCTAAAGTACACCATGTCGGGTCCCCAACAATGAATGATGTTACCAAGAGATGAAACATAACGCTTAAAGACATAGTAATGAGTATGATTAGTCATTCCACCTTTCCAGAATCTCTCTAGGAAGAAGCACTAAAAACTGCAGTTTAAATTCTCAATAAAGTTCCAACTAAAGCAACTATTAAGGGGTTACAAATTTTTAAAGATCCCACTATTAAGTCAATTTCAAAACGGAACATGTTCGATTCCTTAAGGATGTGGAGTTTGCAGGTAGAGATAAATTTTAAGGTTAAGGATTTTGTTTTATTGCAATTGACAATGATTAAGACCATGGACAAATTCTTGTTTAGATATTATTCAAGAAGTAATTTCGAATCAATATAATATTACAAAACCCCATATACACAATCAAGGGATTGTTCTAGAAAAACAAACTTAACAACCTCAATCACAAATGTCAATAAGGAAATCCACTAGAGAAAGGAGAAAGCCAATTCCTGAAAAACTTTGTAGCCTTTCTCCAAGAACATGAGAATGCCATGAGTTAATTGATGAAGATCCGATCCATCAACTTTCATCAAGCTATGCAAATGAATAATTCTCAAGAGTGGATTGATGCTATAAATAAAGAGATAAAATCCATGAAAGAAAAATGATGTTTGGGAATCCAATTACCTGAAAGTGCGAAATCCATTAGTTGTAAATGAATATTTAAAACTAAGAGGAATTCGAAGGGTAATGCAGAGAGATATAAGACTCATCTTGTAGCAAATGACTTTATTCAAAAGAAGACATTGACATTAAAAAGATTCTCTCTAGTTTCTATGAAATACTCTTTTAGAACTATAATATGGCACTTGTAACACCTTTTGATCTTAAACTACATCATATGGTTTACAAATTAAAGAAATACATCTATGGACTTAAGTAAGCCTTGTCATAGATATCACAAATTTTATCAAATAATTATCTCGTTTGGTTTTGAGATGAATGTAGTTGATGATTGCGTATATCACACGTTCAGTGGGAATAAGCATAATTTTTGGTATTATATGTCGATGACATACTGCTTACCTACAATAATATATGCTTATACACGAAACCAAGAGATTTTAGTTCTGAAATTTTGAAATGAAAGATCTTGGTGACACCTCTTTTGTGTCAGGAATACGGATACACCGGGATCATTCTCAGGGTATTTTTAGATTATCACAAAAGAGCTATATTGATAAAGTTCTTAAAAAATTTGGGGTGCAAAAAATGTAAATCAAGTCATACCCATATTGTTAAGGGAGACAATTTTAATCTCAATCACTGCCTTAAGGATAACCTAAAGAAAATGAATACAAAAAATTCATTGCTCTTCAGCAGTTGAGAGTTTAGTGTATGCTTAGGTTTGCACACATTCAGAGATAGCACTCATTACTGGAATGCTGAGTAGATATTTAAGTAACTCCGTGATAGATATTTGGAAAGCAGCCAAACGGGGTTACTTGGTATCTATAGAGAACTAATGATTATGTGATCACGTATAAGAAATCAGACCAATTGGAGATAATTGGATATTCCAATTCTGATAACGGAATATGACTGAGGAACTTTATTACTTGGTTTTACATTTTGGATGGAACTCAAAGACCACTTAAGTTATTATGTGACAATAGCAATCTTGTATTCCAACAGAGCTCGATGATGTTACACTTTATAGACATTAAGTTCCTATTTGTTAAGGAAAGAATTCAAAGTGTTCAAGTTTCTATAGAGCATATTAGGAAAAACTCCATGATTGTGGATCTGCTTACTAAAAGGCTATCGCCTAGGGTCTTTCATCAGTGTACTGTTCATATGGGTGTTGTATCTTTTGATAATATGACCGTTTAGTGGGACTTTGTATTTGGCTATTTTCTGATTTAGACACATCTTATATTTATAGATATTCAGGTAATTTTGCATAAATAAGGTATTCACTTCAGTTTCACTTTGATTAAAGTTTTAGTTTGATCTCATTAAAGAAAAGGTAGTACTAGTTGGAAATATGCATGTCTGGATCATATTAAGGTTATGCACATTTATAAGGCAACATATATAGCGCAAGTGGGAGATTGTTGGGTTTCAATTTGTCAAGTGGGCCTACATATGTAATTGTGTATTAAAAATTATCTTAACGTTGAGCCCGATTAAAGTGATCTCATAAAGAATTAAAGTTATGAGATTTGAACATCTAAATAAAGTATGAGCCTAAATATGTGTAGAAACCAGATCCATTAAGGTCGTATTTGATGATGGACCAAATACATATGAAAACTATAAATAAGGTTATGGTCCCCAATTCATATGTGATTTTCATTCTTTGTGTGATCTTATCAATATAGGAATACAAGAAAAACATATTGAAGAGGAAGATCCAAAACCCATAATCAAGAAACTGTAATAAAAAACACAATTTGAGATCCAGTATTAAATAATCATTCCCGATGAATTAAGGTATAATCCACATTTAATAATTCTCTTGGTGATTCGATTGGAGGATTTTGACAATAAAGTACTTAGGTTTTTAAATTCTTGAGATTTAAAGTTTTAATAAAATATGACAGAGAAATTAGATGATGACAATTATGACATTTGGCGTCGTAAGATCCTATACGTGGTAGATGAGCACGAGGCTTTGGAAATTTGTAACCAATCCATGATCCCAAGCTAGCAAAGATAACTACTTAATAGAGACTAGCTTGTACAAGAAATTTAGGTCTAAATGCACCACCAATTATCCAAAACAAGGAATTAACTGGTGGACATGCGCCTAAGAATGAATAACAAATACAGACAAGGCAAGCATGCTTGTAACAAGGAGATAGACAAATGTTGCAATTGCGGCAAGGAATGTCATTTTGTTCCAATTCATGCTACGACTTCTTATACCTATTCTAGTTAAATTGTAGATTCAAAAGCAACCGATTGCATGTAGCGAGGGACCCAATTAGGTTTGTGAAGTATCATCAATTGCCAACAAGAGCTCCATGGGAATCGAAGTTAGTTTAGCAGTGCACATTGGCACCTACATACTACTCTTGTATGGTGGATGCACTCTATTTCTTCATAACATTATATATGCCCTCATATTCGATGAGACTCCCTATCAGTAGTTAATTTGCTTGGGCTACATTCAACTTATCCACAATATCCGACAAGTAATAGTGAATCAAAAATTGTTCCCACAAGTACTTTGTTACCAATTATCAATATAACTAGTTCTATATAATTACTTGAGCCACTGATAGAAAGTAACACGGAAATGTGGTTGTATTAAACTTGAAATCAACTACCATGGTCAACAATCAAAGATTTGAGAAAACTTGATGATTTTAAAATTTTAGGATGCGTGACTTTTTTTTATCATATTCGACTTTGATTATCGAGTTATGACAATTTATTAAATTTGTGTTGACAATCGTATTTATTTAAAATATTTGACAACTCTGTAGAATAGAATCAGACCTACTTAAATAAGTAAACTTGATGATTTTTTTTATTTTTTATTTTTTTTTCAAATTAACCATATTCTTACATGTATGCTATCAGAAAATAATAATTAATAGTGAACTAATTGATCTCTTGAATATATAGTTTTCTAAAATAGATTTTAAAAAATTATAAAAAATATCCATCTTAAAGATATTTTTTTATTCGTGGCAGTACTTGCAATTGCAAAGTTTGGTAATTAAGAATAGTGTCTCTTCACTTAATTTCCTCGTCTTTACCAAAAATTCTTGACTAGAATCAACTATATTTCAGCACCAAAGACAAACTATGTGTCATCTCACAATACCACAATGTATTAAAAACGTAATTGTATTGCCTAATTTTAATCTATGCTTTCAAGACTAATTTAATGGGTTTTCCAAGTCAATAGTGCTATAAATACACATTAAATTATGGCGTGTTGGGATTAATATATTTAAGATCAACAAATCCTAGGTTTAATTTTGTTTTCCAAAGGTGTCCTCCACTTGTACCGTGTCTAATACGTACATGAGATTCCATTGTGAAATTTATTTGCGTGCTTATATGGGTTAGATTGCTTTGTCGGTAACGATGAATAGATTTGGAATTATGTGTTGATTTATTAACTGTGAATAAGTTACATACTTGGATTGATTGATTCTTATCCATGTAGAACTTAATATTATTTATGCCTATAAATTAAGTTTAGGATCATCAAGTAATAAGTTGATTCATATGTTTAACCGATTGAATAGTAGAACTTTGAGACTAAATCCAAACATTACTACATTATACATTCTTAGAAAAATTTAGAATAGTTTGGGGTGGCCTCTCGAGGCATAGCTCAGTGGTGCAAAGGACATGAGTAATGTGGTCTCAGCTGAGTTGACAGTCGCAGTGTGAGGGTTTGATTACTGCCTCTAACAAGGTTTGAAATTGGACTCTTTGTGGGCACCAATATGGCAGCTCTTGTACTCTGGCTCAGCGATTTACCTCCTCCACGATGCTCTAGGGGCGTGACGGTGGGGGGCCCTCAAGGTTGGGGTTGAACCTTTTTTAAAATAGTTTGGGGTGATTGAACTGTTACACAACAAAAAGACCTTGAATCTGGGAAAGAATTATGGCTAAGATTCAGCTGAAGAAATTATCAGAAATTGGCGATGAGGGTAGTTTGTCTGCGTGACCTTGAAATATACAACAACTGCCACATGTCATCACATCTCATCTATGAAAATTATAGACATTTGATTTAGTCAAACTGATCGTCAAATAAATTAAATAAAATCTTCTTTTTCAAAAATATATAACGGTAAATTCAGTTTTGGTTCATCAGAAGCTACAGACACCATTTTAATGGGTTTTAAATTTTCAATTTTGATATGTAGGCAGATTGAATCTTGATCCAGTCTTGGTTTTCCAAGTCAATCATGTCTTGTTCTTATGATAGTGCAGTAAAGACTTATAAATTATGTGGTGATTGTGGGAAGAATATCTCTAAGCTCAACCGTCCAAGTTATTTTTGTTTTCCAAAGGGGTCTTACACTATACCGTGTCTGATGCGTTGGTACGATTATAAAATATTGATTATTTGAACACAAATAACTCAAAAAATTAAGCATTTTTAATTACTGTCAGAAAAAATAATGGAGCTCAAAATACTGCAATTGCTACTTTTTCTGTGCATGAAACTATTGGTTTCAGGAGTTGGGGCTACTGAAGTTAGGTGCATAGAGAGGGAGAGAGAAGCTCTTCTCAAGATTAAGGAAAGCCTTACAGGTGATGAAGAAGAAAAAGAGGAATGCTGCTATTGGTATGGTGTGAATTGTAGCGGCACTGGTCATGTAACCTCGCTTGATCTATCTGATATGCAATTGAGAGGTAAGTTAAGTCCAGCATTGCAAGAGTTGCAGCACTTGAACCATTTGTCCCTCAATAACAATTATTTGACAATCGATAATCTTGATTGGCTTTCTAATGTTTCTTCGTTATCTTATCTTGACTTTTGCGGCAATAACCTTGGAACTGTAACCAACTGGGTACAACCAATAACAAAACTCTCTTCACTCGACACATTGTACTTGTCAGGTTGTCAACTCGGTGATCACCCTCTGTCTGCATTTCACGTCTTTGCAAATTCTTCTTTGTCATCCCTTTCTACTCTTGATCTATCCCACAATGATCTCACTTCCTTTTCGACTTTTGACTCAATGTTTAACATTACTTGAACTCTTTCTGTCTTGGACCTCTCCTATAATCAATTAGACGGTCCTATTCCTGATACTTTTTCGAAATTGCATTTTCTTGAGGAGCTTAATTTGGAAGGTAATATACTCCACGGAGGGGTTCTCAGACTTTTGGGAAATTTAAGTAATTTGCAGGCACTGGATATATCATTCAATAAACTAAATGTATCACTTCCTCACTTATTTCAAAACCTATCAGAGATAATATCACTGCAGATTATATATTTATCCGACAATCAACTTGTTGTTTCCTTGCCAGATATCACCAGATTTTCATCCTTACGGGTGCTGTACCTTAGTAACAATCAATCGGATGGGGTTCAACCACAAAGCCTTGATCAGCCTTCTAGTCTTGAAATTTTAGACTTATCTTACAATCAAATTTCAGGATCACTGTCGGCCTTGAGAGGATTTTCGTCTTACAATCAAATTTCTGGAAATCAATTGAAAAAGCTACCCAAAGTTATTGAGAAACTTTTCGATCTCAATTTTTTAAATCTCTCTTTAATTTCACTGGAAGGTACAATCACCGAACACCACCTTTCAAACCTTACCCAATTAAGAGATCAGGATTTATCTTTTAACAATGTGTCTTTCAACTTGAGCTTAGATTGGATTCCTCTCCCTTCCAATTGCTTGGATCAAGTCTTAGTCATTGTAACACGGGGCCTCATTATTTTCCAAATTGGATTCGAACACAGAATTCTCTTTGGGATCTGGAACTCTCTTTTGCTGGTATCTCCGACACATTACCTAATTGGCTGTGGAATATGTCTTCTATACAACATTTAGATCTCTCTCATAATAATATTAGTGGCGGGATGGCCTATTTGGCCTCAGAGTCGACTTATGAATATCTAGATTTAAGTTATAATAATCTTTCGGGGTCCTTACTCTATTGGATAACCAATTAGAAGGAGAGCTTCCTGATTGCTAGATGAACTTACAAGAGCTAATTGTTCTCAATTTGGCAAATAATAAGTTCTCTGGTAAACTTCTCCCCACTTTAAGCACTCTGAAGTGGCTTGCGATATTGCATTTGGGCAACAATAATTTCACTGGTGAATTGCCTTCCTCTTTGAAGAACTGCACACAATTGAGAAAGTTAGATTTGGGAGGAAACAAGTTGACAGGTACAATTCCAGCATGGATAGGAACACACCTAACAAATTTGGCAGTTTTTAGCCTTCGATTTAATAGTTTTCATGGATCCATTCCTACAACAATTTTCCATCTTACCGATATTCACATTTTGGACCTTTCTAGGAACAACGTTTCTGGAAATATTCCACGATGTTTTAACAATTTTACTTCTTTGGTTCAGAATGATGGTTCAACTATTCTCGAATTTGATTACTATATGGTTGATTACGAGAAACCATCAGATTGCGTTGACAATGCTTTGGTTCAATGGAAAGGACAAGAATCAGAATATAAAAGACTAAGTAATTTGAAAGCCGTTGATCTCTCTAGCAATAAGTTAGTTGGAACTATT
>CAIGRS010225221.1:0-11285 GCA_903798395.1 Fraxinus floribunda | reverse complement strand
TCTACACAATTTTTGAGCATTTGCACTTCAGTCCCCAAACTTTGGATCTTGCCATTTTTCATTCTTTTCACTTCTTTCTTTCAATTTCATTTCCATTCATTGAGTTTCACCTAAAAACACATTATATAATAAATTAAACTATAATTTCATTAAAAGAATTACGAAATGTCAATGTTTTAGAGCTCAAATAAGTGTATAAAATACACTTATCAATAACCCTTTATTTATAAGGGTTTACATGAAAACCTAGTTTATTAGGACTAAAATTAATGAAAATCTAACTTTAAAAACTAAAATTTAAAAAATAATTCGAAATAAACTAAATGACAAAAATAGGGCTAAAATATTAAAAATTAGTTTTTGAATCCTAAAGAAACTCGGATGGCCGAAATTCATCGTATATCATAGCGTAAAAGTATTACTCGTATCGTCGTCCTCTTTCCGGAATACTATTATGAGTCCAAACCGAAATTCAATTGTTCTCTTTGCACTATTACTTTTTCCTCATTTTGATCAAATTGTTCAACAATATGTTATACATCATAATTAAGAGAGGATTATTAAATTCTGCCAAATGCAGTTTTTTAAGCAATAGGATAAAATAAGGACCATTTGATTCTTCTTCTTTCTAGGTTTTAGCCATTTTACGATTTCTTGAAATTGAATAAATAATTCCTGGAAAAAACAAATGGCATGCTCATTTTTTATGTCTAATAATTATATCAGATAATCACTAATAATGGGTGAGTAGAATATTGGGGATGTGGTATTCCTAACAACGACAGACTAAACAAGAACTTGATGAGTGGAATTCCTTGACAAAAGATGGACGGGTTCATCTTCGAGTAAAGCATATGAAAGGAAAGATGCAATGACTTGGACTTCTCGCTGCTTGTTCATTAAAATACACAAGACTTGTATTTTTATAGATGGGGAGAATTAATCATGAATTAAACTTCTTTACCAGAAAGAAGTTGACACCCTCGTTGACCTATAGTCACAAGGAAGTACGGTCCATGTGGGACCCATGTGAATAAAAAAAAAGCCAAAAGAATCCTCTCCTCCCCTCCTATTGTGAACCCTCCCTGATATCATAGCAGAATTGATCACGAACTAAATAAATTATGTTCATATATCCTAAAGAGATGTTAATCTTGGTATGTAATTTGTAATTTCAAAGGCAGTGTGTCACTATCGAAGATAAGGATTTAACCTCATCAAATGAAGGCAATCAAATGACATCAAGGATTTAATCTTGTTCAAATTCGATTCTATGCACATATTGATATGGGATGTCGAAAAAAGTTGGATGGGTTGCTAATTGGATAGTAACCGAAATTCTAAAAATAATAAATTAAATTAAATTAAACATGTAGGTGTTTCTAACGTTATCCTTATAGCGTACTTTACACTTTTCTTGATCAACATAACATCGAACTTTCAAGTCTTTTTTTCGAAGTTCTTTCAAGAACTCCAAGAACATTACATTTTTTTGATCTATATTTTCTTGTGTGAACACTAATGAAATAGAGAATTTAATATAGAGTTAAGCTATTTGTACCTCAAAAACTACATCAATTTTGACAGCATCCAAGTTATGATTTGATTGGTGAAAAGGACTATTTATTTTCTTAAACTATCTAATAGCGTGTTGACACATGACACAATGTAAAAAGTGATGCACATGTAGTATGATTCTTTAATATGAAGATAAATTGAAGTTAAAAAGGGAAAATCCATTTTCTCCTTCCTTAGTCTTCCCTTATTACAAACCTTCCGATCGATAATTAATTAGTTTCAACTTTTTCACAATCAGTCGAGACTGACTCTCAAATCGATTGAAATTATCGAAGCTTATTTTATTTAATAATTAATTGATCTTGACTTGTCATTTTTAATAGTTTGCCCCCGTCGATAGTTAAGTAATTATGAGTGACTCGTTTCATCAATAAATAATTCCACTAGTCCCATTTTTTACTTCTCAATTTATTTTGATTGTATCACAATTAAAAGTTCAAGAATCTCATTGTTAAACTACTAAGATCATATTAAATTGATCGTCAGAACAACAATTATCGTAACGACTGTTTCAATAAATTAGGTGACGAATTTCATATTATGAAAAAATGTTCATTAATAAGTTCATTCCAATTCAACGAAATATTTATCTTAGGGTGTGTTGGGTAGAGAGTAAAATAGGATTAAAATTGAAAAATTAATCGTTATTATTGACTTTTATTAGACAGTGGGACCCAATAACGGTTATATTTTTAATTTTAATTGGATTTTAAACTTGGCCAAACATACTCTTAATCTTCTTTACCTCAAAGAACTCAAATTAAAAATTAACATTCATAATCCTTCCATAATTCAAACTTTTGTTCAACTATCAATAACATTTAAAAATGTATGGTCATCACAACAAATTAAATGTCACATGGTTTTTTCCAATACATGCAACACATACTATATATCTTTATTACCAAAGTTTGGATAAACTTTGATAACCTTATCAAAATAAAGTGTTCGGCTTTATTTATTGAGCCTGGACAATTACTTTTGATCACTTTTACTGGTGGGCTGGGTGATGGTATGATTACAATGTTTAAGGGTACACTTAGAGCTTTTAAAGTTGTTGGGAAAAGGCATTTACATTACGTATGCTGAAGTGGTAGGTGGTCTGAATTCCACTATCGCTTCCATCGACACTAATCATACACAGAAGTGGCAAAATAGGTTAGCTCATGTTAGTGTTAAATGACTTAATATCATTAACGATAATGGTGTATCTAGTAAGGATAAGGTGGCTGACATGCCATTTTCTGATTATTGTGTGCTAGGCAAATATCGTAGAATGTCATTTTCATCTAACACTCACAAGACATCTATAGTGTTAGAATACATTCATATTGATCTGTGGGGCCTGTGAGCAGTCCCACTTTTGTTGGTAACAAATATTTACTATCTACTATTGATGATTTCTCCAAACGTACGTGGGTTTATTTATTGAAAGATAAGGGCCCGTTTGAGCCACCTTTTTCATCCCTAAAAATGAAAAATATGATCGTTATCCATCACATCAAACCATCAATTTTGAATTTCTATCTCTTGTGTGGGGCCCAATAACGACTATATTTTTCATTCTCATTCTAGAAAAATGTTGTTCAAACGGGGCCTAAATCTAAAATTTTTACAAAATTTAAAAATTAGAAAGTTAATGTAGAGAATCAGATAGGTAAAAAGGTGAAATATTTGAGAACTGATAATGGTATTAAATTCTACAAATCTAGTTTCGATAATTTACATAATGAATGTGGTATCACTAGGCATAAGATTGTGTCTTACACTCCTCAGCAGAATGTGGTTGCTGAAACGATGAATCGTACTTTGCTTGGTAAAGTTAAGTTTATAGTGTTGAATTCTAGTATGCCTAAATTTTTATAGGGTGAAACTATTATGACTGCATGCTATCTGACTAATATAACTCCTCTCGCTACTTTAAATGGTGATACCCCTTATGAAAAGTGGCATGATAGATGTACTGATTATTCATGCTTAGAACTTTTGGTTGTATTGCTTTTTTTATCAGATTGAGGAAAATGTTGAAGTTAGAACTAGAAAATATGTATTTCTAAGCTACCCTAAGAGATAAAGGGCTATAGGTTGTAGTAATACGGTTATGGAAGAATCTCCTAATTATAGCAACTAGATTACATTGTATTTACTACCTTGTATTGAAAATATTCTTGCCTTATTATCTGTTGTATTATTCCTATATAATGAGAATGCATCCACTGGCAACACACGGTGGCTTTTACCAAACCCTTTCATGGTATCAGAGTTTGTATTGGAATCACCTCTAGCAATCCAATGGCCTTCGTCACTCTATCCCCTTCTCTATCCTTCAATACCATGGTGCATCTCCTAACCATCAAGCTGTCTTCCTCGAATTACCTTTTCTGGCGCAGTCAAGCTCTACCATTGTTGCGGTGCCAAAATCTTCTCTACTATGTAGACGGCTCTCTGAAATCCCCTCCTGCTACTATTGGTTCTGGTGAAACTACCACAGCCAATCCGAAACTCATTGGAAGCAAATTGATCGGCTTGTTTTCAGCCTCCTCCTTGCTTCGTTAACTGAAGAAGCACTGTCCACCGTCGTCAGATTGAACACCTCACATGAAGAATGGACCACCTTGGAGATCACCTTCAGTCATTGTTCCAAATCTCAGGAGCTTCGTCTAAAGGATGAATTAGAGTATATGAGAAAGATACCCGCACTGTAGTAGAATATTCTCGTGAGTTCAAATCTGTCTGTGATCAACTTGCTGCCATGGGACAGCCAGTGGATGATCTGGACAAAATACACTGGTTTTTGCTAGGACTTGGTGTTGCCTTTTCCACCACACAAATGTCTATTATGCCCCTTCTATCCTTCACTAATCTAGTTCCTATGGCAGAGAGTTATGAAAAATTTGTTCAGTCTTTGGAGACACCCATTCCTGGACATACTTCTGCTGCCTTCACTGCCTTTCATGTCAATAGATCTGGCTGTGGCGGTGGTCGCCCCTTTCGTAGAGGCTATGGCAATGGCAGTGGTCGTTTTCCACGCACCCGCCTCATCCGTTGTCAAATTTTCCGTAAGGAAGGTCATTACACCACGTTCTGTCGTGACCGTTATCCCCGGTCTTCCAACGCTGCTAATCTTGTGGAAGCCTTTACCTCATGCTCCCTCAATGACAATCAAGAGTCTGATTGGTACACGGACATTGGCGCAACAGCATAATAACTAACGATGTCTCCCAGTTGCACACGTCTAACAAGTACACTGGTAAGGATCGGGTTGTTGTTGGTAATGGTGCCTCTCTTCCTATTTCCCACATTGGTACCGCCTCTCCTCTCCATTCTCTTCCTTTAAAAGATATACTAGTGGTGCCTGGCTTAACCAAAAATTTGATCTCCATCAGCAAACTTACTACTTATTTTTCCTTCTCCATCACATTCACTAATGATTGTTTTGTTATACAGAACCAAGTCACAAAAGAGGTGGTGGCAACCGGGCGATGTGAAAATGGCCTTTACGTGCTCAAGCGCGGACATACCTCTTTAATTTCTGCTCTTTCCAATAATTGTCCTCAAGCTTCCTTTGATGTTTGGCATGCTCGTTTAGGTCATGTATCTTACTCTATTATTTCTCTATTGAATAAAAATCGTGTGACTTCTTTGCTCCTGACCCCCACTATTTACTCTAGTTGTCAACTTGCGAAGAGTCATAGACTCCCATTTCAACAAAATGACAAACGAGCTTCCCATGTTTTGAATTTAATTCATTGTGATTTATGGGGCCATCCCATGTTTCCTCTAATAGGGGTTACAAATATTATGTAATATTTATTGCCGAATTTTTCCGTTTCACGTGGTTTTATCCTTTGAAATTAAAATCGGAATTCCATCACATTTTTCTTCAATTTTAGACATTTGTAGAAAATCAATTTTCAACTAAAATCAAAGCTTTTCAAATTGATGGAGGCACAGAATTCACAAATCACCTTTTTCGGACTCACCTTTCGAACTGTGGCATCCGTCATCAAATGTCTTGCCCTTATACACCAGCCCAAAATGACCGTGCCGAGCGCAAACACTGACATTTAACGAAAAGTGATCTTGCAATGCTATTTCACTCACATGTCCCTCTTAAGTATTGGGTTGATGCCTTCAGTACGGCCGCCTTCATTATCAATCGGTTGCCAACACCTACTCTTGATGGCTTGTCTCCCTTTGAGATGCTATTTGGTAAGCCTCCCGTTTATTCTAATTTTCACTCTTTTGGCTGTCTTGTTTTTCCGTACTTACGTGATTATGCATCTCACAAATTAGCTCCTCGTAGTCGTCTTTGTGTTTTTCTTGGTTATAGTATTCTCATAATGGCTATCGTTGTCTTGATCGCTCTACTAATCGTGTTTTTATCTCCAGACATGCAGTTTTATATGAACTTAATGACCCCTTTCAGGGTACCCCTTGCCCTACGTCCATGCCTACTTCTCCCATTAGCGCATTTCTTGAGCCCGTCCTTATCCCAGATGCCTCATCACCAACTCAATCCAGTCCCATATCACCCCCTTGTCATTCATGTTCTATTGATGCATCTACTAGTTTTGTACCTATGTCTCTTTTGCAGGATGCAGATGATAACCCTACTATTCCCACCGTACATGGTTCTCCTTATGCCTCCGAGCCATTGCCTACCAATCTATCTCCCACCACTGAGGTATGTTCGGGCTAGCCCCTTCAACTTGGCACCCATCTAATGCAGACTCACGCCAAATCCTGTATTTTCAAACCCATCCACCGCTCTCATGTGTGCATGGTTCCCAACTTTGGCCTACTTGAGTCTCTTCTCACTATGCATGAACCTAAAGGCTTCAAGTCTGCTGCCAAACACTCTGGCTGGATTGCAGCCATGGATGAAGAAATTCAGGCCCTTCACAAGAATCATACATGGGACTTGGTACCTAAAACGTCCAATGCCAATGTTGTGGGCTCTAAATGGGTTGTCTGCATCAAATACCTATTTGATGACACCATGGATCATCTTAAGGCCCGCTTGGTTGCAAAGGGCTACACTCAACAACCAGGTCTTGATTTCATCGACACATTCAGTCCTGTTGTAAAAGCTTCCACTGTCCGAGTTGTTTTATCTTTGGCCATCTCCCATAATTGGCCTCTTCAGTAGCTTGATGTTAAGAATGTGTTTCTTAACAGATTCCTACAGGAAAAAGTTTATATGGATCAGCCGCCTGGTTATGTTGATTCTACATATCCACACATGTTTGCCGCCTTCGTCGGGCACTTTATGGTCTCAAATAGGCGCCCAGAGCTTGGTTTGATCGCTTCAACTCCTTTCTCTTGGCCATTGGCTTCGTTTGCAGTCAAGCTGATTCCTCATTATTTGTCCTCTCCAAAGGCGCTGACTTAATTTACTTGTTACTCTATGTTGATGACATTATCGTCACTGGCAACAACTTGACACTCCTTGATAGCTTTATTCGTCGACTGACTAGCGAATTTTCTACTAAAGACCTTGGCTCTCTCAATTACTTTCTAGGTTTGGAAGCTCACCGCACATCTTTCGGTCTGTTTTATAACCGGGCCAAATATGCTCTTGATATATTGCAGTGTACCAATTTAGTTGACTCCAAACCGATCTTTACTCCCATGGTGGTTGCTCAACATCTTTCCACCGCAGGCCCTAACTTTGATGACCCTCATCTCTATCGGTCACTTGTGGGAACACTCCAATATCTCACTATCACTCGACCGAACATCACTCACGCCATTAGTACAGTCAGTCAGTTCACGCACAAGCCCTCTATCTCTCATTTTCTGGTCGTGAAACAACTACTACTCTATGTCAAGGGGACTCTTCATTTTGGTTTATCCTTCACCTCGTCTTCCTCTCTAGAACTCATTGCGTATTTCGACGCTGATTGGGCGGGCTGCCCAGATACACGTCGCTCAATTTCTAGTTATACAATCTATCTTGGTGAGAATCTCGTATCCTGGAACTCCAAGAAGCAGCCGACAGTTTCACGCTCAAGCTGTGAGTCTGAATATTGGGCTCTAGCACTCATTGCCTCTGAGGTTAAATGGCTACAACATCTTCTTCATGATCTTCATGTCTCACATTTGCCACCTCCGGTTATACTTTGTGATAATCAAAGCTCAATATTTCTTGCTGTTAATCCGGTCTCTCACAAGGGCTCTAAGCACATTGATTTGGATTATCACTTTGTGCGAGAACTAATGGCCTCTGGCGCACTCAAGATTCAATATGTCCCCACTCAGTTGCAACTTGCGAACATGTTCACCAAAAGCCTCGGCAGACCTGCCTTCATCTTCCTACGTTCTAAGCTACGCGTCCATGATTCTAATACGCTAGGGTTGCGGGGGGGTAATACGGTTATGGAAGAATCTCCTAATTATAGTAACTAGATGACATTGTATTTTCTACCTTGTATTGAAAATATTCTTCCCTTATTATCTGTTGTATTATTCCTATATAATGAGAATGCATCCAATGGCAACACACAATAGCTTTTACCAAACCCTTTCATGTAAGATAAAGGCCAAAAGGGTGTGAAAATAATCATTAGTACAGATATCACCTTTAATGAGTTACGGATGCCTTGTTTAGAGAGTGGAAACAGCAAGAGATCAGTAGAGACGAGCCTTCAGTTAAGGTGGAGAGAGTGAGCATCCCCATCCCATCACCTTGAGTGGGGTGGAGAATAATTCACAGCAAAATCAGCAAGACATTGAAGTAGAAAGAGAAGAGAATGTGATTGAGGAATATCCTATTGACCATGACCGCTAGTTGACTACTAGCTAGCAAGAGATAGAAAGAGAAGACAACGTAGGGAGCCCCAAAAGGATGTCTGACTACACCATAACCTATACTAACTATCATGAATTAGTTGATAATGAACAAATACATATGAAAAGGCTATGAAGAGTGAGAAATGTAAGGAATGGATGAGTCCCATGAGATACAAGACGAGTTCTCTCGGTAAGAATCAAACTTAGGAATTAATGCCTAAACCTAATGATAAATCCAGTGTAGGATGTAACTAGGTTTACAAGGTGAATGTAGGAACCACTACAAGTGAGCATGTGAGATATAAAACTATATTGGTAGCCAAGTGATACACACAAAAGGAATGGGTAGATTATAATGAGATTTTCTTGCCCTTTGTTAAATATACCACTATTAGAGTCATGATTACTTTTGTTGTCCATTATGACTAGGAACTTAAATAACTTGATGTGAAAATTGCTTTTTTTACATGGTGATCTTGATGAGAAAATTTTTATTTATCATCCCAAAGGTTTTGAAGATAAAAGTAACTTCATCATGTGTGTTTCTTAAAAAATCTCTATATGCTTTAAAAATGTCTTTTAGACAGTGGTACAAGAAGTTTGATTCATATGTCCTTACTATCGGTTTCAAGAAGAGTGAGTTTGATCATTTCTTATATTACCAGCACAACAACACAATGATTGTAAGTATTTGCTATTTTACGTGGATGACATGTTATTGATTGGTTCTGACATGAAAGTGTAAACATGATTAAAAGCGAATTAAGCAAAATAATTTGATATGAAAGCCTTGTGTATGCTAAAAGAATTCTTGGCATGAAAATTGATAGAGATAGTTCTAATTCTTGCTTATTTGTGCATGAACCTCCATATGTGCTTAAGGTCTTATAGAAGTTTGGTATGATTATTCGTAAACCTGCTTCTATGCGTCTTGGTTATCATTTTGTTTTGTCTAAAGAACAATCACCCGCGAATGAAGAAAAAATTACATATATGAGTAACATTCCTTGTTCAAATATGATTGGTTCTGTGATGTATTTGATCGTGTATACTAAGCCAGATTTGGTCTTTGCTGTTGGTATGTTGAGTAGGTATATATCTAATCTTGGTCCCACTCATTGGAAAGCCTTGAAGTGGTTGCTTAGGTCTTTGAATGGTACTTGTAACATGGAGTTTGTTTGTAAAGCAATTTCCAACGTCGTGAAGTTTAAGGGTTTTACTAATGCTAATTGTGATGGAGATACAGATAATAGGAAATTGACTTCTTCTTATGTGTTTACTTTGTGTGATTCCTGTCTTAGTTGAAAATCTCAATTCCAATATATTGTTTCTCTTTCCACTACTGAATTTGAATATATAGGTACCATTGAAGCCTTTAAAGAGCTTTGTGGTTTATAGTTCTACTCAGTGAACTTGGTGCATTAAATGATAATGTGAAATATATGTTTTGATAGTCAATCTGCCATTTATTTATGTAAAAATCCTGTTTTCCATGAACGAACTAAACATATAGATGTTTGATTGCATTTTATTAGAATTGTTGTATCTCAAGATGTGATTAAATTAGAGAAATTACATCCATACTATAACCCTGCTGATATGAGCATGAAAGTTGGACTATTGGTGTTATCAATATTCTCTCAATCACATGGTCTTTCACTCCAAGATGAAGCACATTTTAATTGATAATCATTTGAATGGGGATCACATGGGTCGTAGTTCATTTGCTTGACATATCATTCCACACGGTTCTAGTTGTTTAGATTAGGATTATAATTTCAATTTTGTAATTAAAATTAAATATGTCGTTCATGCTTGTATATGGCTCTAATTTGTTAGTTTAGGATAGATTTAAATGTTTATCAGAATTTCACTCCTAGTCCTTGGCGTTGAAGCCATTCGGAATTTGTACATAAATTCATGTAGTGTATGAATAAAATGAATAGTTCATCATTGTAGACTTAACGTAACTTGGTACTACATCTTATATACAAAGAGTGTGTTATAAATTTCTCAAAATAAACATATCCTTAAAGTGATACCTATTCATATACAAATATGATCGCAGTTTTGAAGGTTCACGATACAATAAAAGTAAAAAAGAAAAAAAAAACAAAGGATAATTAATTTCACTAACTATCATCAAAGTTTGAAAGAAATTTCAAATTGGTTATTAAAACAATTTTTTTTACTATACTAATCATATTAATCATTGAAGTTTATAACGATTTTACAAATGATCACTCAATTAGGAAAACCAATTTAAAATTTGAAGTATCGCAGACTAAACGACATTAATCCACATGAAAATACTTGATTAACACAACTAATACAAGAAAGTTGGAGAAAAATTTCAATTCCTTCTTTAGATAGCAGGGAAAGTATAATGTTTTTGGTCATTGAATGGAATCTTGCTCATATTATATCCAAGTAATTTAAATGGCTAACATATGGAATCTTGGCACTTCATGACGACAGATTATACGTCAATTTTTCTAATCGGGTGACAAATGATGAAATTATTATGAACTTCTATGACTAAGAGTAAGAAAAATACTTCAAGATCAATTTGAAATTTCTTACAAACATCGGCGACGGTTAAATGTATAAAACATGTCAAAATTAGAGTAAGGAAATATCGTTCTTTAATCAGAACTCTTATTTTATTAATAATTTCATATTGCATCTTTTTCAAAAGTTAACACATTATTCGTGAAAAATTGCAACCTTTCGCAAGTATGTGATGTTGAAAAATTCTAACATATTTGGGGCTACACGTAATATATTAAAATGTGTGGTGCTATTATTTTAAGTATATTAGTCAATTAAAATGATCCACTAAAAATAAAATTTGACTAATGGGTATTAGTTTTCATGGACTTGAAGTGTAGAGATCGGAAGTTTATTTTAGA
>CAIGRS010225185.1:0-12071 GCA_903798395.1 Fraxinus floribunda | reverse complement strand
TATTTTTAGCCTAAAAAATACAGCCTCGAGGCATATTACATGCGCTTCACTACCGCCTTTTTAAACCATGGGTAAATCTTTGGTGAGAAATCTGCCTTTGAAGCAACATAAGGGATATAAATATCTCTTCTTCTCAATTATTGCTTGAAGAAGTGTCAATCTATTTCCACATGTTTAGTTTAGTCATGATAGAAAATTCACTTTAGGTGGAAGATTTCTTTCATAAGTATTCTCAGATTTAAGAGATGTCGAATATAGATCTTTGGTAGGCTTTGTGATTGAAACCGATCTCAATTTAGTAACATTTTCTACAAATTTGAAGGATAGTTTTGCCCAAGGGAATCAATCCATCAAGGGACTATCACCATAAAAAATGCAAAGTTCAGAAAATTTCTTACTCCCTATGTAGTAATGAAAATATTTCATTATATTTATGGATTCCTAGGTTCCAAATTCTACTATGGCAATGGCCTAAAAAGACTGGAAACTTTTATAATTAGGAAAACCTACTCCATTAAGGACCTGACAAAACTTACTGTTTCATACCTGATCCTAGCTAAAGAAGGACTAACCGACTGAAAATACACTATCTGGACAAGAAATCTGACAGTAATAAAAAACAAAAATAGGAGGTCAGATATCTATAAGGAGCCCATCCTTATATCTCAAAGTAATCCCTAACTTTGCTTTTCTTTTTCTTGAGTCTTCTGTTGCCTGCATCATATGACGAACTCAGCATGGTTCTATTACAAGATTTCTACTTAGATGATGCTGAAAAGATATTCATCCTGCAGAAGGATATTTGGGATTGGACTTTCCTGGAGAGAACAATGTAACTCTTGCAGCCAGGGAGCAGAAATGGAAGGTGGATGATAGATTCTTTTTTCTTATCACCATGGTACTTACTTTTGTAGTGTAGAAACAATAATCAATATTAAGTATTTGTGTTTTTATTTTTGTCAGCAGGGGAAGGGAGATGACAAACTAAAATCAGGTATTGACAATGGATTTAGTCAAATTGATTGGCCGAGTGAGTTTACCTCTGTAAATGAAAGTACTATGAGGGAGGCAGAAAATGCTTCACTTAGTGCTGGAGTCTCTTGCACTTCATTTGAGTTCCAGCATTTTGAATCTTTCTTACACAAGTTCACGAAAGTTGCTCGAGAGTTTTTCCTACCTCCGGAAAGGATAAGATTCGCCTTGATTCATGAGAGATCACTTCTTCCGTTGCTTAATATAGAAGATTCTGGTTCATGGTCGACGACAGTTCGCTTTGCTGGATGTTTCAGTTGTTCAAAGGTTATCAGAGACGGTGATGATCTGAGAACTGTTCTACAAACCCAAGTTTCACCTGTTGTAGAGGTAAGTTGTACCGATATTCTTATTGACAAATGCAGACCTTATTTTTGAGATTTCTTGAATTCTGGCATTTTAGTTGACATCTTGTGAAGTGAAATAGAGCATGATTTTCTCATGAAGTGCATATTTTATTTTTATATGTCGAGGGAAACACAACTGTTCATGACTTTTTAGGGAGACCATGCAAAGGGATGTGATAGTCTGCTTCAGGCATTTTATGGCTCAGTAAATATGTTTTCTGCATTATGCAGCTCGAAGACGAACTTCTTGAAGTTGAGCCAGCTTTACCTGCAAAAAGGCCAGCAATATTTCTTTTCATTGATAGATCATCTGATTCAATGGAAGTAAGAAGGCAGAGCAAGCAAGCTCTCAAAACTTTTAGAGAATTAGCACAAAGCTATCAGATGTTGAATTGGACTAAAGAAGAACCCACTATCAAGCAAGAAAATACCATAAGGGAAACTTATCAATCATCACCGGGTACAGCCAAACACCCTAGTCTCCAGCTTTTTTCAGCATCTAAAAAATTAAAGGGAAAAATGTCTGTAATGATTATGAATGATGGGCAACAATTTACACTAGAAAAATTTGTTTCAGACATACAAGGTAGTTCTTTGAATGAGATCTTGACATATGCACTTCAGCAAAAGAAAGAATTAAAATTAAGTTCACTTGCAAAAGATGCAGGATTTCAACTTTTATCTGAAGATTTTGATATCAATGTTGTGGAATCTTTATCAGCACAGAGTGAGGTGCAGTCTGATCAAGTTTTTGGAGAACCCGTTAAAGTTGGAATTGAGGGCCCTATTGATACAGATAAGAATCAGATGCCATCTGGAAGTTCCAGTGAGGGACACGAGGAGCTATCCAGTCCTTCTGACACGAAATATATTATGCTGGAAGACAAGGAAAAATCTTTGGACAAAAGCGCACAATCATCTGTTGAATTCAAATTTAGTCATCATCATATAAATATTGCAACTGATAGTGCTCAAGATTTGAATGTTGAGGAAACAAGACTACCTGGGCTAGGTGAAAAAAAACAACAGAAAAATTTTGGGGGCTCTTTTTTCTTTCTGGATGGTCATTACAGATTCCTTGAAAGTTTAACAGCTGGATCCAAGATTCCGTCAGTTGTAATTCTCGATCCCAGTTTGCAGCAACATTATGTCTTGGCTGAGCAGTCAGTTTTCAGCTACTCTTTACTTTCTGATTTTGTTAATAGATTCCTTACTGGAAGTCTTCCTCCATATCAACAATCGGCTACTGGAGTTCCAAGCCAAAGGGAGGCTACAACTCCACCATTTGTTAATCTGGATTTTCACGAAGCAGATTCTATTCCTCGAGTCACAACTCGAACTTTTTCTGAGCTGGTTGTTGGTAATAAATCTGATCCCAAGAATGTTGGGCATTCTTGTGATAGGAATGTGTTGGTTCTTTTTAGCTATAGTTGGTGTGGTTTTTGCCAGAGGATGGAAATGGTTGTTCGTGAAGTTTACCGAGCAATTAAAGGCTATGCAGATATAGAGAGGAAGGGATTAAGGAAGGAGAAATTGATGCTGACTGGTGGTAAGAAGTGCATTGCCTTACATCTATCCTATGATCATTCTTTCTTTGCTGATAGACCCTATAAATTTTTTGTTTTATTGTTTTAATATGAGTTCTTTTCCTTTCTTAATTAAGGAACTCATTTATCAATTATCGCCTATCATGGTGATTAGATGATAGGTAAATTGATGCATTGTCGACTGATTGGCGATTTAGATATTTGCAGAGTATGTGGATGCT
Organism: Fraxinus floribunda; assembly: GCA_903798395.1. NCBI lineage: Eukaryota > Viridiplantae > Streptophyta > Magnoliopsida > Lamiales > Oleaceae > Fraxinus > Fraxinus floribunda. The sequence goes on along the minus strand of CAIGRS010225185.1, from coordinate 8,924 downwards.
GTGTCGAAGCTCCCACTTATATATTTGATGGATTGTATGCAAAATGACTGCAGCTTCATCCTGAAATCTACATTGCAGGTGCGAGTTATGGTAACGCATGACGAACTTCTTTTGTGTAACTAGTAGGTTTTGCTGATCTTTGTTAAATAGCAATGGATTAAGAATTTAAACCCTCAAAGATTTAGGCTTATTTATTGGCTTTGAGCCGTTGAATATGTCCCAGGTACAATTTTACTTGCACATGTCTTCCTTTTTTGGTTGATATGAACTAATGACATAACTTTAAAAGTGCTATGACTTAAATCTAAGTCAAGACATGTTCTTGAGTTTATGAAAATTATAGATTTCTTGAAGCTTCAAGTACCCCCCCAGTACGAAAACAACTTACATAAACAGACGTGCATGAATGGCTAAGCTTTAAAATTAACCTATAACTTGTAAGTAACTAAGTTTTAGCAAAAGAAAAATAATTTCTTTCAATAGTCAAAGTTAAGTTACTTATGGTCATAATAATATAAGTTTTCATTCAAAATAAGTAACTTCTTTCTACTTGAAAGTATGAAATAATTAACTTATCCAAACGTGTTTGGGAACAAGAAACTACTGAAATACATTTTACATACTTTTAAGCTTAGCCAAACAATGCATGAAAGCTAAAACTAATGTGGAATCTACTAAGGGATTTTTTGAAATATTAAACTATGGAGGAATAAGATATTCAAGAATTTTTCTCGTTGTACTTTCTTTGACTTGTCCATGTTATCGTTTTCTGTGAAAAAGAAGAGAATTGACCATCTTGTTGCTCATGTCAATAATTTAGGGCTTAAAGAAATAATAATGGTGACACCGAACATCTATAACAATTTTCAAATCCATTAACTATTCTGAGATTTATATATCTAAATTATGTTTCGCTAAAGACAGATGAAAATACTAATTGAGATGGAACTAATCAGCATTGATTTTTTCAATAAAAAAAATCCTTTCAAACCTATCTGCAGGGGTTCCAGCTTCCTTCAGATCATAATGGGAAGAATTGCTTGATGAACTATATGTAATTACATAGCATAATTGGTACTTTTTTAACATAAACAATAAGGCTGTGCTGTATCAATTGCATCCATTTCTCTTTTTCCGAGACAATCGAATGCAAACTTTTAAATGCTTGTAAGATCGTTATTCATGTCGACAAGTAACTGAAGTAGTAGCAGTTTTTGTGAATTAATATCAGCTCTCCTCCCCAAACACTTAAAAAATTTCAATCTAATTGATTATAAAAAATGCCATGATTCCTCCTTTATCATATATGCAAATCCTTGGAAATTTATTTCAAGTTTCACCCCTTTCTCAATTTTAAGGATTATGTGCATTTGGGTTTAGCTGTGCTTGACAAACTCTTGGGGAATTCCTATTATTTTTGCCAGATATGATAATTATGTGAGGTTTCATTACTTGGCCGGTTTATCAAATGTGATCCTTATGCAGAGGGAACTTTATCCACGTCTGTTGTTATTTCCACCAGAAAGGAAAGAGGCCGTGTCTTATGACGGAGATATTACTGTAGCTGACATCATCAAATTTTTAGTTGCTCATGGGAGTCATTTACTTGATCTTGTCATGGATAAAGGCAAGTATTCTAGGTTGATTATATTTTCTATAGTGTGCATTAAAGAATTCCATAGATGAAATTTCCTCTTATTTTGACTGCTCAAACACCTTTAGCAAATTCAGGATCGATTTTAGCATAAAGAGGCCCTGACCTGTTTTATCCCATATCAACTTTTGAATCCTCGACCTTGCATGTTTCAGATTTTCACCTTTCTGCATCATTTACTATTAGTGGCTTTGACCACAATATGTTGCTCTAGTTTTCATTTTTCAGGAACCTTGACTTCATTGATTCTTGACCAGTTTTGAATTCCATATCTTGCATTATTTATTCAAGAGCATTGTCTCACTTATACTTAATTTACATTTGGGTAAACTTTGTCTGCGGTCATGAACTTTTAACAAAATCTCAATTTGGACACTAAGCTTTAATTTCTCTCAATTGGGTAATTGAACTTCAATTTAGTTTCAAATGGAGTTGCTGAACTTTAAATTAATTTCAAATGTCACCACTCGTCAGTTGCCGTCTCAAAATGTTCATCCTCTCCAGTGAATGCCAAGTATTCTTAACAATTTCAGCTTACCAATCCAGTCTTTCTAAGCCCCTGTTGGGTAGAAATTGAAATCCTGGTGTTAATTTTAAATCAAAGTCAACAACTAATTTTAACCTCATAAACTTAAAACTTTTCAACCACACATTTCATCAACTTTTATCAAAATCTACTAAAAACCTGATTTTAATCCCCACTAAATAGGGGCTAATTCTTTTGTATCGTCTACGTTCATTTCCTCCTCATCTTTAGGTGGGCTTCATTAATTTCTTATGTGTAATGAGGAGAGAAAATCATTCAACTGCTTTTTGTCTAAAGCCGCAATGATATTATTGCAAACCAAAGATTCTGGATTTATCAGTTGTATTTTCCCAATTGCCGTAAAATTTGAATTTTTGCAGGGAAAGTTAGGGGGTAGATTTTGGTTACTTGGATGTTTATTTTCACTTGATCCGATTGTATTTTCCTTTTCCTTGGTCAGATATTGTACAGGGGCAGAATTTAGAGAAAGTGGGTCCTCAGACCACAAACTTGCAGCACGAAATTCTGCTGGGTGAAAGGTTGCTGAAAGTGGGAGCTAAAGACAACAAGATTGGAGCACGTTTCCCCTTTAACTCAAATGAAAGGCTTCAAGTGGTTGCTGGTTGCATTCTAACTGCAACTGAAAAGCTTTTGGATGTCCATCCTTTTGATGAGTCTAAAATTCTTGTTGTGAAGGTGGATCAAAGCACTGGATTTCAAGGTCTGATTATCAATAAACATATTAGTTGGGATAGCATTGAAGAAGGTTCAGAATATTTAAAAGAGGCACCCCTGTCTTTTGGTGGTCCTTTGGTGAGACAAGGAATGCCACTTGTTACTTTATCTCGCAAGTTTTCAAAAGATGAGAGCATAGAAGTCTTACCCGGCATTTATTTCCTCGATCAGTGGACCACAGTTCACCTAATAAACGAAATTAGAGCAGGAAACCAAACTGTCCATGACTATTGGTTCTTTTTAGGATACTCGAGTTGGGGTTGGGACCAACTATTTCACGAGATTGCACAAGGAGCTTGGAATGTAAGCAAAGGCAATTTGGAAGAATTAGAGTGGCAGTGGAGGTGATGCACTACAAGAATCATACATTTGAGGGTGGTCACTACAAGAAACAATGCCTTAAAAGGCACGATGTTCTTTTGATCATATGATAGGTGATTTTGTTTGTTAACTGATATTACTCTGTTACTGGCATTTATACGGCACCTTTTCATGCAATGTTTTGCTCCAGAGAATGATTTATTTCTAGCATATGTTTACAGGTAGAAGAATCAGTAGCGTCCCACCAACGTGACACCACTCTTTCTCTCAGGCTCTCTTCCAGCGTATCCTAAACCATCTTAACTCCCACACAAATCATAGCACTACTTACCTCCCCAAACTCCTGTCCACTACCCCTCTTCTTGAGAACCGGACTCTTCCCTTCCTCTTACTCCCCTTCTTTGTCCCCTTGGCTAGCAAAATAATGGAGCTCAACACCTCATAACTCCACTTCTGTTCAACCCTCTCCCGGATTGTTGCCCTTGTTCAGGCAACACGGGAGGAACTAACGACTCTACTCCATCTCTCTTGACTCCCCCTCCAACACCACCTTCCCTTCACATTTGGTCATCCCACAACCTGCTATCTTCTGTAACCCATTTCCATCCCTTCAACCACTTGAAACAGGAGCATCGTTGGACTAGGAATGCTCGCATTCACGATCACCCATGCCCCCTCTCCCCTCATGTTTATTGCCTGTCGTCCAAACGTGAAGTACCACCACTCGAAAAATCCCGATTGATTTGCATCCGATGCTTGTGTTTCAGTTAGTTTCAGTTCCATGCAAAGTTCGGAGAAATCCATGCTATCCATGCCAGCAGGCAATTATGGGGAACATATTGAGAGAAGAAAGGAAAACCAGCCGTCAACCACCAGGGTGAGTGGTAGCGATAACCGGAAAATAACCGCGGGAAACAGCTAGGGTTGACGGCGTAAAACTCTAGGGGCAAATTCAGAATTAATTAACTGCTCATTGTGTTCATAATCGTCTTAATCACTGTGATCATGATATGTGTAATTCACCGTTAAACAGTCAATAAAACTTAAAAAGATTCTATAATTCATTCACTCTATAAAGGTATGAAAATAAATGAACGATTCAAAACAAAAACTGGGACTTGAGGCAAAAAGCTGTAAGCTATCATTAAAGAGATCAGCAATCTAAATCTATGTTCACTTCACAATATGTATCCACAAAGATTGCATCGATATTATTTGCATGGTAGATGCTCGACATCCTATTAGATCCCTTCGAATTTCATATACAAAGTTGCGATAAGATGCAATACATTTCTTATGTATCTGTAGGTACTATATTGGATTTGAATCAGAGCTTTCCCGTATCTACTAGTGATCAAATGACTGCAGAATTTCAGCATAAAATGTTATGTTTTTGCATTCTTGAGTTCTAATAGTCTGTACCATCTCCTATCCATCGAGCCAGCATTCCGTGCACCCAAATCTGAAACCAAAACTTCGTTACATGTCTGTCGATTTTCACAACTAATCTGCTATTTATAATATAATGGTTCCTTACGCAGTAACTTAGGTTCGGATTTGTCACACGAATCCGAGCAAGTTTCCTGCAAGAAAACGAGCAAAACACACACATGAATGAGATTAAACTTCATTATATGGAAATAATGATAATGGCTAGTTGTGTTGCTCTACTTTGACTGAGATAGCCAGCCTGATGGTGTCCTGTACTAGTGAATCAAGATCAGCTTCACATCCAGGTTTCACATAAATAACCTGCAAATAAAAGGCCTCTTACTGTTAGATCTTTTTCTGTCTTCCTGTGTTTGGGTATGCGTGCACGATATATATAGATCGTGTCAAACCCTGTTCAGGAACTGAACTTGTATGTGTGCCTTTTTCAGTTTTTCTGGTCATTGAACTTAATTTTGTTACGAATTTCTTACCCAGTTAGTCACTATATTCAACTCCATCTTTGAAAGTTAACAAAAGCAGCACCTGGAGGACAGATTTCTTATATGGAGTAATTTCAGATATTAAGTCCCATTAGCTTGCCAGCATGGACAAAATGTTACTCTTAAAATCGAACTTGTTTTTACAAAAGAGTAATGTTCTTCAGTCCCACTGGTGTCCCACTGGTGCTTAGCACTGGTCCAAGTGGCAGTTAAATGTCATTAAATGATAGATTCATTTACATGTAAAGTCAAATAATTCATTTAATTAGCATTATTCTTTCCAAAATACAACCAAACTTGAGAGTTTGGTTTTGCAATTTCTCCATGCTGGCTTACCGTTTGGACTTTAGCTTAATAAAAGACTGCTAATTCTGTTAGTTTGTATTGATGACTCTGACTACACTCACTAACGAGGTAAGAAATTCGAAGTTCAGTGACCAAAAAACGGCACACGTATTCAGTGTCTAAACAAGTTTTCAATCCACAAATATATAGATATATAGATTGATAAGTCGATAGAGAGAGAGAGAAATATGTATGAGTAGGACACTTACTGAAGGATCATCGATGCCAATCTCAGGAAGTTGTTGATCAGTCGAGTCTTTCTGTCTGCTTGATCTTGATGGAAGAACCCAAGCTTTAAATGTCGAGTCTATCTGATATAATGGTCAAGAGATAAATGGGTTGGTTGGTTTGTTACTACACATATACCGAATACCATCAAAACTCTAACAAGCTCAAACGGACAATCCAATTTTATGATTAATGTTCTTTAACGTTAAAGGATAATCCCACATGGGTTAAAGATAACTAACATATAAGTATTTTAGTTACTTTTCTTAACAATGTTGACTTTTAAGATAGAATTTCGACACAATATGTCGATAAAATATGTAGGGTACGGGGTACCTGTCGGAGGAAGGGAGTGCAACAGTTGCAACATTTTGTGGTGAAGCATGTCATGATCCTTCCTTCAACTGAGAGCCCAAATCCAGTGTGCTGCAACAACAATCCTACTAAAGTTAAAAACACATTAATCATGAATAGTTTAAGCAACATTTTGTCAGCAAACTAAACTAGACAGTACTAGAAAGGGAGACGGAGCAAAAATCTTGTCAATTGTAGTGTCACATTTATTTGAGTCGAAGATTGTAGATGAAAAATCTACATGCCCTCATAAAATCAACACAACAATAAAAAAAATCCACAAAATTTCACATTTAAAGAATTTTAAAGCAAAGAAGCACCTTTTGAATGCAAAGAGTGATGGAAACAGGAGTGTTTTTGTGGGAATTATGATTGCACTCCTCCATTAGTAATAAATCTTGTAGCTGAAGCTGTTGCCAAGATAGATTATAGTGAGAATTCCATTGACCATCCCATCTCCCTTCTGATGCTGATATTTTTATCAAACTCTGCTGTGTTTTTGAACTCTTTTTGCCTGTCTTCTAAATACATGCATTCACAACCCAACAAACTAAATAATAAATTACCAATAAACAACATATATACGTCTAGGTTGCACGGAAAACATAACGCGATATGTAGAAATGTCATTTTTGAAAAAAAAAAAAAAGAAAAAAAAAAGAAACAGGACACAGAAGGGTACTTAACTTTGATTAAGACTCTAATAAGTAAAAGAATTTGGAAACCCTTTTGAGTTTTAGAAACTTTTCCGAGAGTTCTGGAAATAGAGATGCTAGCATTTTAGAAGTTTCATTGTAATATGTAAATGGAGGATAAGTAAGGTGCAGAGAGTTACCATTAATGGAAGTTCATTTTTCTTTGCATAGTATCTGGTTTTAGCCTCAAATGAATGAACATGAACATGAACATTTCTGTTGATGTTTCTGGGTGAAATCCAGTATCCTGCTCCAGCTCCAGCCATCTTCTCTCTCTCTCTCACACACACAGGGGAGAGAGAGAACCTTATCCTTGCCTTGTTTTACATGAAACCTCAACCATGAAACAAGATATGCAGATTTTTCAAATGGTTAAAAAACTGTTAGTAACCCAAATCTTATAGCATTTTTCCATTTTCGTCATCCAATATTTTTTGGGTTCCAAATTTGTCACTTAACTTTCAATTTGTTTCAATTTAGTGGCACTCGTGACTGAATTGATATCTTGTTTAAAGTTCAGTGACCAATAAAATCTTGTTTAAAAGCATTTTAATATTTTAAAGCACCACAATTCTTTAGTAATATGTTGTTGGCACCAAAAAGTCTAGTATTTTTTTTAATGATCTAAAGACGTAGAATTTAATTAATTATTTATTTATTTTTCTATCCAAACAGTTGGAATTTATGATTTATTTAATGATTAATGTGTGAATTGAAATAAATTTCTAATATGTGTGATTCTTCCAAGTGCAATGTGTGCATAACGAAGACGGAAGAGTCGGTTTTTAATCCTTACTTTCTCCAAATTTCGTAAAAATAATTTTCAAATTATATTCGAGTTTTGAGTATTCGACATTTAGTATTTTACATCATTCAATTTACAAGGGTACGGAGTCTACGGACCTAGTTTAGTTGGTTTTGTGTTTTATCAATTTCGAAAGAAGTGTTGTATTTTGAGAAACAAATATCCATTCAATCATGTTGATACCAGTGTATGGACGAAATTCATCTTAAGGAAATTTGTAACCTCATATATAGTTTCATTTTATCTCCTCGAATTCTTCTTTCTCCTACCTTTCTAGTAAGTCAGAATTCTTTACTTTTCACGTAGTCGTATGCATATTTTAGCTTCATAATATAAAAATATATGCACATTTCCAAATGTACCAGCAGATATATTTATCCAATATCATATTGAACAGAATAAAACGGAAAATTTCAAATTTCTGTATCCAATATCATATTGAACAGAATAAAATGGTAAATTTCAAATTTCTGTATTCTGAACGGAGTAATATGGAATTGAAGTCTATGCATTTATATTTAGTGTCTTAAACTTACTTTTGATGTTCGAAGTAGATATTAGTGAAACTTGATTATACAACTTAAATACCAAAACAATCCTACTTCAGAACTCATACGATCAAAAGAATTAAATTGATAACATTCAATCTAGATAATGAAATGAAGAAAACTTTATATTGGATCAAGTCTATCAATCATATTCTTGGAAGCATCGATCAATACTCGTAACGACGTTCAATCAATTCTCCGAATTTTTTAATCAACCCAATTTCGCTTTTGATCATTCTTCTAGTAGTACTAGTTGTATGCCCGTGCAATGCACGGGCTGTGGTATTTTTTCGGTAAAGTTAGCGTATATAAAAAATTAACGAAAACTTAAAATAATTCTAAAACTTGAGTAACTAGATATCTAACAAAACTTATTTACAAGTTAACATGTCCGAGGAATGACCTTCTACTAACACCAAGCAGTCGTGTCTCTGCATTATGTAGAGACACCAAACTATGTCTCCACAAGACAGAAACAAAAAAAAAAAATTATCTCCAGACACTTTTTAAAAAAAATTATGCGCCAAGCCAGGTCTCCGTACAGAAACAAAAAAAAAAAAAAAAGCCCAGAAACTTAAAAAAAATAAAATTATGCGGGTCTCCACATTATGCGAAGACACCAAGCTATGTCTCCGCATAATTCGGTGGAGACAACAAGCACGGACATAATTTTTTTTTTTAAAAGTTTTCATCTCCGCATTATGCGGAGACACGGTTTGGTGGAAATGCAGAGACATCAAGCAAGGACATTTATTTTTTAAAGTTTCTGTCTCCACATTATG
>CAIGRS010225184.1:0-11545 GCA_903798395.1 Fraxinus floribunda | reverse complement strand
CACAGGAACCATGAAAATGTACTGCAACAATCAAGTCGAGTGACATATTGCATCCAATCCACTCTTTCATGAGATGACAAAACACATCGAAGTTGACTGTCACTTTGTCAGAGAAAAAGTGCAGTCGGGAGATATTGAAACCCCATTCGTCAGAAGCAAAGAACAATTGGCGGACATCTTTACCAAGGCACTCGACAAAGCTAGTCATCNCTTTCATGAGATGACAAAACACATCGAAGTTGACTGTCACTTTGTCAGAGAAAAAGTGCAGTCGGGAGATATTGAAACCCCATTCGTCAGAAGCAAAGAACAATTGGCGGACATCTTTACCAAGGCACTCGACAAAGCTAGTCATCTAAACATTTTTGGCAAGTTGGGATCAATCAATATATTCGAACCCAACTTGAGGGGAAGTGTTGAGAAACAAGAAAGAAACTAGAAAATAAAAGAATAGAGCTGTTGAAGGACCAGTCCATCAGATGCAGTCCATCAGTTGCCATTTTAGGGAAAAAGGCATATAGGTTCAGAGAAAGGGGCTCTCCTACTTTTATCATTTTTAGATTGTACAAAATACAACCATTAGTTGATTTCTCCTATATATACATCTACTATATCAATTTGTAATACACACAATATCAATAAAAACACATTTATTCATTGTCTTCTTCCTCTGAAAATCAACAAAATCTAAATGTAAAAATATTAAATTTAAACATTAAAGGAAGAAAAAAAACAGCGAAAAGACATTAGATTAAGGTTAGGTTAGTTGCTTAAGGTTTCATTTAAAAAGTATGGTGAAGTATAGCAAAATATTCTCTTGGTAGTAAAGTACACTATAAATAGTCTTCTTAGCTTTAGCACCACGATTTGATTGGGATATAGACCAACTGGATTTTAAAACAACTTTAATAAATAGAAATTAGAATAAACAATCTATCAACCTGTTTGATTTTCCTAAAAATCAAATTTTTAGTAAATTTTGTGAAAAATAATAGAACGTCTATTTAAAGAGTTGATAAAAATTACAGATTTCATGAAATATGTAGTTAAAATTAATTATTAACTTTAACTTAATTTTTTATCAATTATTTTTAGCTAAAACAAACGGGGACTATATGTTTCCCAAATAGATTTTGAAGATAAATGTAAGGAAAGTTTAGAGTTATGCTATAAAAACAGGTTCAATGACAAATTTGCAAACAAATGGACACTTGACGAATTCTTATTGAAAGTTTAAAAAAAAAAATAATAATAATACAAAACATTGTCAATTAGGGGCTGACATTTCAGCCCATAGAAAAGGCTCCTGTCACTGAGCCTGTTCGTTTGGCTTTTTCCGAAAGTTTAACGTCTCTTAAAGAAATGGGCAAAGCCCCTTGTACAGAAATTTTGTGCTCGGGTCAAACCCGGGCACCCCCTCTATTGGTGGGGCGCCTGACAGTAACAAAATTTCTGTGAAGGAAGGGAGGTCCTAAAGAAATTTCCTTGTGGCTTGAGGCAAGCCCCCAAGACATTAATGTAAGAGGTTGACTTTTATATCACTAGACTTTACTTTGAGAGAAGCAATCATGACTCGTCTGTTCAGCAAACGGACTGCAGTCCAAGTACATTATATTTCTTCTTAGGAAAAAACTTTAAGTACATAAATTAATTACCAGAATTTTTACAGAATTTCAAATTTTATCTCACATGGGGTGGGTCCCATGTGATTATAATATTACAAAAATTCTCCCCCCATCCACCCCTCATGTGTGGTGTGTCAAGTACAGGGAATTAAATCCATGTACCTGAAGCATCACTCTTCTTCTTATATGTTGATGACATGTTTAATATGTCATTACGAGAAAGAAATACAAATACTAGAACAAGTTAAACGCTGAATTTAAAATGAAGGGCTTATACCCAATAAAAAGAAAAATAGGATAGAAATAAGAAGAAACATAAAGACCTCTGTTCTTAATTTTAAAAACTTATATTTGTAATATACTTGATCTGTGGCTTTCATGAGCAAACATATGCTAGCAAGAAGAAAAAAGAAGGAATGGTGGGGTGCTAAAGAGATGGCTACGGCTATTAAACTAGTACAATCAAGTAATCGACCAACAGGAGATCCAACGTTTCAATCTGAGAAAGAAAGAGTCTCTTCCTAAAGTCTCATCCCACGGGCAAAAGATTCTCAATGAGTGAAGCTAAAACAGTAAAACTACATCTTTTCCTCTAGAAAACCAATTCAATTTATCCTCTTGACAGTTTCCTTCCACTCAGGAAGAATACGAGACAAAGCCCGGAGGTCCTTATTCAAGTGCCATGTGTATAAGGACTTTCAAAGGTTTAGCGTGCCTCTATTTTGGAGCACTTTTAATCCCAATTCTATCAGATTTTGATAGATTGGTTATAATTTTTGTAATAAAATAATTAGCCCAATAGCGTGACCATTTGACTAGGTGTAGTAAGCTAAGAGCGCATTTTATCTCTGTGGCTATTTTACCCTCCACGTTTCTAGCAAAATGACACGATTGCCCCTCAATGATTTCATACTTGCCCAACAATGAAGGGAAAAAATGACAATTGACAAAGTGCAATCACATTTGACTTGTCAATAAGAGTGGGCATGTAAGGTTTGACAGAAATGGGACACATTTCAACGGTCAAAAAATTAATTATTTGTGAAAAAGAACCTAATTAAACTGCGTACATAATTTATTTATTTTTTTTTTGCCAAAAGTTTTACACCCACTCACATATATGTGTGTGGAGCCCACCTGAATAAAAAATGAAAAAAAAAATAAACACACCCCCCTACATTGTGTGTATCTAGTATGAGTCAATAAAACCATGCTTCTGTGAAGCAGGTCTACATCTTTCAAAAACTTGTATTATTGTCAAATTCATTGATAAAAGGAAATGTCTTCATAAAGGAAATAAAATTACAAAGTTATAATATAATAGATTCAATCAAAAATCAAAATTGAGATCTATAATAAAATCTTCACAAATTTGATAATTCGGCAAGGATCTAGCTACCGAAGTCTCATATGTGGACTGACGGACTAATTACATCTTTTTTCATCCAATAACTACGTTTTTTAACTCAAAACATGAGTTTGGATAACTACGTTTTTAAATTCCAAATATGAGTCAAGTCCAACTGATAGCTATTATTATCAAGAATGACTTGAGTTCTCAAATGCCCAAATCTAAACGGTAGCATGGCTGTCCAGGTTTTTACAATTTCATAGTTGCTAATAATCCATGACAGACGCAAGGCATATTTATAACATTTATGAACATGATTCCCAAGAAACAAGATCAATGTAAGCACATAAGAAAACATATTCAGAAAAAGAAAATTGGGAGGGCTAAACAGGCAGATACAAAGTAGATATTACTGGACAGCCTTTAAATTCAAACAAAAATCATCATCGTACATATTTTGTTAAAATATCGAACCTCAGATTCAATAGGTTCAATTCCACGGTTTCCTAAACTGGCACATAAAGCACAACTTTAATTCGAGCAGGTTCCCATGGGATCAGCATTCTTAACTATCCAAGGATGTTCCATGATCTTCTGAAGAGAGAGCCTCTTTGTCGAGTCCTTTACAAGAAGCTATAGACAGATAAATGTCAAGGGCATTAGAAATGGACATAAATTTTCATCACTGTTTTCTCCTCTTAAGTTATAAAACGTTACAGACAACTCTACCTGGCTAATGAGATTTTTAGCATCAGCAGAAACGTGGGGGGTGTCAGGGAAGTTTAGGTCAACCTTCATAATCCTAGACAGGTCAACATAGATCTTGTCAGCCTCTGCCCACTATGATGAAGTCGTAAGATGAACACTAGTTGCATATTTGGAATGCAGTATTGGAATACTGCTATACATACAATTAAAACAGACAAGATTTTGACTTACTTTTTCTTTCTTAATCCTGTAAAATACCGTACAATCCAGCATGCCTTACATGACTGTTGACACAGGTAAACTATGGAAACTTCCATTTTCTTACCTTCTAAATGTGTCCTTCTGGCTTTCGGCCTCGAATGGAGGGGCCCCATACAAAAATTCATAGCAGAGAACACCTAAAGTCCAATTATCAACTCCATAGTCATGAGCCTTATTCTCCACCATTTCCGGTGCTAAATAGTCCAAAGTTCCACACATAGTGTGTCTCTTGCTTTTTGATTGCACAGACCATCCAAAGTCAGCAATTTTCAGTCGTCCCTACAATTGATATGCAAGTAATGTTCTTAATGCGTAAACCAGAATCTAGATTGCATATTTAGGTTTCAGATTATTTCAGAAAATTCATATTAGTAAATATGATGAAATGTAAATATGCCAACAAAAACTTTTCCTTCCTCAATTAGATCAAGATTATTTACAATATATCATGAAAGTCACTAAATTATGCTAGCTTAAGAGTTAAGATCACTATTTAATCAGTGGCTCACCGAAAATCAGGTAAATATACAGCTCTTGTAACTTTAAGAAGATCCGGTTTATTTAGAATGGCAGTGAAAGGAACAGATAATTAGAGATAAAAGTTACTAACGTTGAAAAGGCATGTTTAAAATGCCTTGTCTTTACTCGTGTATCCGTCAATTTTCATCAAAAATGTACATGCAAAGTAATTCCAGAAAGTGGCATCACCTCATGGTCGAGTAGCAAATTCTCTGGTTTGATATCCCTGTGAATCACATCCTTCTCATGACAGTATGCCAAGGCCTGTGTGAGACTTGCAATGTACTGCATTTCCAAACAATTAAACCAACAAAACTTAATACTCAATAGCGAGAGATATCCAAAATTAAATTACTATAGCAAATATTACTATTTATAGGATTAGAAATCAACTGAAGAGTTAAGATAAAGAAAAAAACATGGAGCTTCATGCAAAACAAACTAAAAATCAATACCACAGAATATCACACACAATCAATTGTAATTAATCAAAATTATGTGCCACAGTTCCTACCATGGTGTTCATCAAAGGATGAAAAGACTAAGCCTAAGCCAAAATACAAACATTTCCAAAGATAAATTGAAATGGAAGTTAAATGGACAGCGATTCCTACGACAATTGCCAAATTATTGAGAACTATTCCTTATGAAAGACAAATTTTCTGATGCCATCAAGTTGGAATAAACTCAAAACCAATTGTTGCTTGCTATTGAAAATATAATAGCTGAAAATAAAGCAAAATACTAAACGAAATATTAAAGAAAGAGACCACCAAAAAATTTATGAGGTTATGTACGTAATTGAGTTCTGTAAAGTTGTTCCATTGACATCAAACACACAAAAATTATTAACTTTTGAGGAACTTTGAAATGCTCGATATTTGGAGATCTTAAAGAGTAATTTCACATATGAAAGTATGATACGGAAAAGTAAACAATTATAATCTAAGTTGATCTTATCAATTATAGAGTTCCGTAATTCCTATACTCTTGGCTTTTTATGAAAATTAAATAATTATAGTCTAAACCTGACATTGTGACTTTTGCAAAGAGATAAGAAGCTGTTTGCTGATTATGCACTTTGCATTCAGAAAAATAGATCCTAATAACAAAATATGATAAGGGGGAAAAATAATTGACAGATATTCTGAAAACAAAAAGTAATTAATAGATATTCGGAAAAAAAAAATACAAACACACAAATTGAAGTATTTGAAATACACTCATGTAACATACCAAAAACTTAAAATGCTTGAAACAGATTTTTGAACAAATGTATTTCCCCATACATCTTACATCAAATTTTCCCTCCAAATATAGAGCTCCCTATTGTACTTTAATGTGTATTTCAAATGTGAATTTATCTTTATTAACTATTCATTCTAAAGGAGTACGCTTGGATGTGTATCCAGTAAGTACTATTTCTGTGACAATGGGAGAATAAAAATATATAGCATAAATGTAACTGTTGACATAAGATATTTATTCTGAAACTACAAAAGTATATCTGTACAGTATATGCCTTCTACCATCCTAAAGTTCCTTTCATAAAATTAAACTCCTACATGGAGGTAAGTGCAATTCTTTGTTTTAAATTAGAATTAAATGCAGTTCATTGGCTTTCATGGAAAATAAAATGGACGTTATACTACTGAATGCTTTGTTTTCCGTCACCTAATTAGAAACTACTACGTTTCATATGCTCATAATGTGTGTGTTTATTAAAAGAATAAAGTGTTTCTGCCACCTTAATTACCAGGCTATCTAGCACCAGCATTCATAGTTTAAATTCAAGCTGAAATCTTATTGTCTTAGATGCCTCTATTTACAAATTTGTCGCAATTTCTAATTCATTATAGGAGTGTGGCCAGATTGATATCTACCTATAAATGAAGAATTGAGACAAGACATGATGAGGATTAATATTCATGAATGTTATATTTGCTATTTGTTTTGTATCTGCTGTGTAAGCATATCCATTGGTGCATATGATAAATTTCTTTTTTCCAAAATAATTCGTATTCCTAATTTACTTAATTTCCTTTCGTGCAGAGGAAATTCAATATTAAACCACAATTAAGTTCACATTTAATGTCAACAAGAAATTCTTGCACAGATGCACAGTTGTATAAACACACATAAACACTTATTAGCTGATAAACATGCACGCAGATGAATAAATAGAGATTACAGTGGCAGCTTGTGTTTCGGAGAGGTGGCCAGATTTCCGTAGCTCTTTGTAGAGTTCACCTCCATGAGCATATTCCAAGATGAAGAAAATACGTTCCTCGTCATGGAACCATCCAAAAAGTCTCAAGACATTTGGGTGACGGAGACTGGTCTGGATCTTCATTTCCCTTCTCAACTGGTGGTGCAATCTGTACTTCTCTATTTGCTCCTTAAAAATCACCTTCAGCGCTACTATATACTTGCTCTATCACAAACCAAAGACCAAAAATCAAAAATAAATTACGTAAATTCCCAAAAGTTCAATTTCCTCAGCATTATTATATGACATTCGGCGCCACTATATAATTACTCTTACAAGAAAAAAAAAATCACTCAAATTCCCAGAAATACAATTTTCTCAGCATCAACAGTGTGTAATCTAACAAATCAAACACCAAAAGAAACGAATCACTCAAATTTCGATTAATACAATTTCCACTGCATTATATTTATACCTTGATTTCCCGGGCGAGGTAGACACGGCCGAACTTGCCTTTGCCAAGGGGTTTGCCGATTTCGAAATCGGCAATGGACCATTGTTTTTGTGGGCTTTTGATGGGTTGTTTGGGGGGTTTCTTGTGATGGTTTTGGGATTGAGCAGTCATTGAAGATGAGAAATTGAATAGAAGAATTGCTGAGAGAAAAAGAAATTTGGGGAATTAGGGATTAATGAGATTGGGATTGGGGAGGGAAATTGGAATTTTCAAAATCGTGCCGGATTGTGAGTGGTAGAAATTTCAATGCTGGTCCCTAATCTATAAGATTTATGGTAACTTGATACCCAACGTATCAGTTTTGTAGCATCCTTTGTCCTTAATGATAGATTATGTCAAGGGTGGCCCCCACATTTTTTATTGAAGAGTTTGTTTGAGCCCATTTTTTCAAAATTCATTTTTAAACACATTCTTCACTAAAATAATTTTAAACGTAAATCGAATAATTTTCTTTCTTTTTTAACTACATATTTTTAAAAAATCACTATTCTAAAATACATTTTTTTTTTCCAAAATGGGGCTCAAACGAGGGCGAAATGTATCATATTTTAATTGTATTTAAAGTCTCTAACCTTTATTTATTACTATGTTTATTTTTTTATTTTTTCTAACTATACTCTGATTAATCATTTAATAATAAGCATATCTTGTCTCTAATGACGTTTACTTAATTGGTCAAGGATTCTTCCCTCCATTTGGGATGGAGCAATTGCGGGACCAGGACAATGCATGACGCGATATTACTTTTTTTCTTATTGCTGACCTTGCCATGTCAAGCTACTTGAGTCTATAGTTTGGAAATGTAATTTACATTTGATTTTGAAGCGGGAAATGTAACAGATGAAGATGTGATGATTATTGTATCGGTTCTGCTTGGGGTACATCAAGCGATCTATATTATGGACACCCGACGACTCCCTATTTGAGAGAGTGTCGACCCCACTTGGAGTACATCAAGGGATCCGCCGACGTCGGGTGTCCATTATGGACACCCGGATAGATCCCTTAATATACAAGTAGCATTTTCCTTATTGTATTAAGAGGAAAATTTATTTAGATTATTAAATGTGAAAAGAGATATTCCAAGAAAGTGAAATCTATAATTTTTAAATAAAAATTAACTAACTTGCAACATAAAATCACTTGATTAATGAAAATGAATAAATTTTCAAGGAAGTATTTCAAGAAAATATTTTCAAGGGGTTAATATCACTACCTTCATTTCATTCAAATAGTAAGGTCACTCAGTTATAATGACTAAATACTTTAGTTACAAGAGTATCTAGTCCAACATATTAATTGTTGTTTTAGTACATTGCATTGTCCTAGGGTTCTTGACTTCTTTCCAACCTTAAAAATTTTAAATCGACAATGTTTTTTTCATCGATCGACGTGCTCGACCACTTAAAGCTTATTTGACAGATATTATCGAAGAAAAATAAATTGAAAAATGTGTAGTTTATTAGTGAGAAAAGGTTATCGATCACATAGAATGTGTGATCGAAAATGAATTTACAGAAAAATGATTTTCAAAAAATCTTTGACAAACAGACTTTTAGATGAGTTGCAAAAGAGATTCATTTCTTTAAAGAACAACAATCCCTTTTCTCATGGTAAATGGAAAAAAATTGAAAAATAACTTAGCGTGAAACTCAACAATAGGCTCAAGAGGTCAAGCTTAAAAGGCCCATGCTAAGAAAGCCGAGCTTGAGAGCCTTTGGCTCATGCCGTAGTATAACAATGAGGATGGCCATCGTTGGAGTATTCCACACTCGAGTAGGCATGCTACATACCAAAAGTATCGAGTCAAGAGTAACCCTAGCGCTATATGTTTGGGCGGTGAGTCCTGATCGATCTTGGGCAAATTTAGTGTGTTAGGCAAAGTTCACAAGTTTTTATATCTCGTAAGTTCCACGAAATATGTGAAAATGAAAGAGTTGTAAATTAAGAATCATATAAAATTTATAAATAAAAAGTATATTTGACCAATTTAAAATAAATAAATAAATAAATTGCCCCACACACACTAGACCTAAATTGAACTTATAAGAACATCTCCAAGAGACTCATAAACATAATATTCTTTCTATTTTAAAAAATTAACCCTCAATATTATGCTCCAATAAACTCTTTAAATTAGCATTTTAATTTAAAAAGTGAATTTGATTTTACAAATTTGGAGAACCAAACTCACTCTCTATAATTGAATGCATTCAAAGTATTTCATTTTTCAATGGAGGAAAACAATATAATAATTTGTATGGAAACTAATGAAAATAAAATATAGAAAAAATAATAAATATTTTTTGAAAGTAATAAAATTAAGCTTTAAATATAAAGAACCCATTGGAGTACTTTTAAGTTTTTATTTTCTAAATTTAATTTATATATACTATCTAAATTGTAAAATATGTTATTTAAAAATAGAGTCTTTTAGAAATGATCAAATAAACTTTATAATGCGCATCGATTGTATAATAAAAAGCATATTTAAATTTAAAAAGTAAATTTTTTTATACACGAACAATTTTCTTTATTTTGACCCTTTGTTTCACGTAACACTCTCAACGTCTTTTGTTTAACAAATTTTATATATATATATATATATTAATGATCAATCAATTTGAATATGATTTAAATAATTTAAGAAGTAGAATATTGAAATTTGTAATTTAAAATGCAATCATTTGAATTCCAAGACACTTTATTTTGATTCTTTGTTTTGTTTTTTCAAGAAACATTCACCTAGTCTTTTATTTAGACGTTTTTTTGTAGATGTCAATTATCAATCAATTGAAATATGATTTGAATAATTTAACATTGAAATCTATAATGTATTAAATGCAATCCTTATAAAATAAAAATAATTTGGAGAATCACATACATTCTCTATTTAAAAAAAAAAAGTAGGAAGTCTCTTACAACTTATTTTTTATACTTCTAACTCTCTGAAGGGGTCTTAAATTATTAAGAGAGTGTCTTGAATATGCTATTAACGGCCCTAAGTATACGTAGAGGCCAAAAATAATCTACAGCAAGAAATCAACAACATACTTGTATTAAACACTATTATCCACAACTGTCAATGAGACAATCAAATAAAAATAGAAGGGGTACCTAAGTTGCTAAATCCCATAGAAATTCAGCTCAAAACTCTGCGCAGAATCCAAACAAAGACACAGAATTGAAGAGTAGAGCTTCGAGCTTACTTGAACTCAACGATCCAACCCAATTGGCGTCGAGCCTACTTGAGCTCAACGACCCAACCCATTTTATCGTCAGCAAGTCCCATTTGTAGGCTGGTGAGTGAGGAATATAATTGCTGTGACACAACTCCAACCCCTTCGCTTCCATAAGTTACCCTTTTCAAAGTGCAAGATGTATTATTCGCAATAGGAAATTAAAGGTATGAACTCACTCCCCTATGTACAGGTCTATGCGAGAACTTTAGTTTTTTTATATTGAAGAATAAAAAGATAAGAAAGCACATGATTTCCAAATTTTCTATGCGTCACTTTTTTGTGGGACGAATTATTTATCATAATGACACAACTAGTACGTAGAATTTACCTTTCACCAAGATAAGTTATGCTTCCTACAGGGGATATAACCACAGCTGTTCCAGTACAAAAAACTTCATCGGCTTCAAGCAATTCATCCACTGTTACAAACCGTTCCTCGACCTAAATATTAATAGATTAACACTATATTACTATCAAAGTGATTTGAAAGGCCTAGTGCACACCCAAGTCTACAGAGAAGTGAACGAGAATCCTTTAAATAAGCCAATTAAAAGCTATTGCCATAGACATATCAATACCTTGTCTTCACATATACTGTGCCAATTCTTACTCGGGAACCTATAATTTATTTATTTATTTTTATTTTTTGGAGGGGTGGGGATGGGGAGTGCATTCAAGAGATCTATGGAATCAGCTTGCTCAGGAAGCAACCAATAAACAGTAAAATCCATTTTTCCTTGACAGTTGGGCCTTTAAAGTTTTAAGGGCATTACTACCTGGCTACAGTAGTTCATTTAAAGTTTTCAGAAGATCATTGCTGATAGTAGCTACTACCTGGAATCCTTGACTACGAGCAACATCAATTATGCTCTTTCGCGTGATACCAGGAAGAATGGTCCCTTTGATTGCAGGAGTAGATATCACATTGCCCTGAAATATCCCGAGTTTATCTGACATTAGCTTTCATATTTTTACCAACATGACAATTCATAAACCGAAGCATCATATGCAGAAATTAAATATTGTCATACAGGAAGGAAAAGCATGGAAAATAAGTAATGGAACAAAACAAATAATGGGAAGTTGAGGAGATCCAATATTGGTTTAAGACAAAAA